>OMLF01021743.1:0-10872 GCA_900302615.1 Holocentrus rufus | reverse complement strand
TTCCATACAGATGTACAGCATGATACAGTAACCAGTTAACATCCTGTCATGCTTTGTGGCATGTGTAAAAATGCTGAGTAAGCCCAGCTGACCTCGATTTAGGATCAAGATGGCAAAGAGCTAAAGATCTAAGTGACTTTGAAAGAGGGTTCATCGCTGGGGCGCAGATGACAGGAGGCTCAGTCACAAAGACTGCTCAGCTGCCTAGTGTTTCAATAAAAACAGTGACTAAAGAACACTACTGGCCTGAATGCTTGATCCCTATGGTGAGGGGGTCCATTGGGTCTGTTACGCTGTGGGGGGCATTTTCCTGGCATGGTTTGGCTCCACTTGTCCCCTTAGTGGGAAGAGTCACTGCACATCAAGACAAAGTTATTCTGAGTGATCACCTTTATCCTATGATGAAACCCTGATGAGAGTGGTCTCTTCCAGGATGACAATGCCTCCATCCTCAGGGCATAAGGGCTCACTGAATGGTTTGATGAAAATGATGTAAATCATCTGCTGTGGCCTTCACAGTCACCACATCTCAACTCAGCTGAACACCTGTGGGAGATTTTGGACTGATGTGTCCAGCACCATCATCAAAACTCCAAATGAGGGGAAATCTCTTGGAAGAATGGTGTTCCATTCTTTCAAAAGAGTCCCAGTGACTTGGGGAATCTACATTAAAGCTGTTCTGGCGTCCTAACACCTTATTAAAGGAATACTCCAATGTTTGGGGCAAAATACCCTTTTTTCAATTTGATGTTTGATACCATTTTCACTTCTGTATGTCCACTGGTTTGGCTCCAGTGGGTGGCGTTTCGTGTTCGCTTAGCATAAAGACTTGAAGTCTACAGGAGTCATTAGCCTAGCTCCATCAAAATGAATAAATAAACCTTACAGCAACTCTGAAGCTGTCTTATTACACAATATATTGTGTATTTGAAATACACATGTTGGATTTAAAAAAAAAAAAATCAAGTTGTTTTAGGAGAAGTTATATGGTAGGAACTATAGCTGCTGAAGATATGTGTTCATCAGTTATAGTTCTTATCATCTAACTTTTCCTAGATGTCTCTTATTTTGTTTAAAAAATTCCAAGACGTGTATTTCATTAATTAATACACGTTACATTGTGTAAATAAGGCAGCTTCAGAGTTGCTGTAAGGTTTATTTTTTCACTTTGACATAGCTAGGCTATAGACTCCTTAGACTTCACTTCTTCATGCTAAGCTAACACAAAATGCTACCCATAAGTGAAAATGGTACTGAAAATCTTGTCTTAGGATGGGTAAGCTGGAAAAAGTGTGTTTTGCCCAAAACACTGGAGTATTCCTTTAAGATTGTTGTTTATACTTTTCATTTATCAACTGACTGTAGTTATCGATTGCCCCATAGTGAATCAGATTATAATGCAGTCGTCACTTCAGGCCACCTTGGCTCACCTAATAGTGCCAACTGTCTGCCATCAGGACTGTTTTAAACAGATTACCAAGGCTGTCACTACAATGAAGATACAAAGGATCAGGTTTTTCAGTCTGTCAAAGCTGTCCGGCTGTCATCTCGTCCACTACACCCGGCCATAAAAATCACCTTTCCATGAAGGAATTTACCAGCGCACCCTCTGGCAGCCGCTTTAATAGATCTACACAATCTAATTATCAATGTCATTACCTCCTCTCTATTGTAATGGAACTAATGTTGTGGCAAATTGTGGGGAATGCCAGTTTTCATGGCGACAGTTATTGTGAGAGTTGTGCCTCATCAGACTGTTTGTATTCCCCATCTCCCGTTCACTTTTCCTTGTTGTTTTCACATCTAAAGTGAGTCGACTGCTATTGTTTCAGCCCATTAGCTACTCTGGTTCTCATATATTGCACTGCTACAGGAGCTCATACCTTATCGTTAACTGTGTACTACAACACAGCAACACTGGGTGGTGGTATGCAGGCTTCAGCCGTCTCTGTGGTACTGCTGATCGGCTTCAAGTCATAGCCTCCTGCACTGTTTTGCATTGTGACAGTCATGAATATGTGCTATGGGGAAAATAACATCTTGAAAGAAAAGGTTGAAATATGCTCCTTTTTTGTGCCTGAATCCCTTTACACCAATACACATAATGTTGTTTTACAACCTGTATGGGCCAAGTGGTAACAATATACTTGGAGCTGTGCTCATAAGGTATGTTAAGGCATCATAAGCACATTATAATTAGCAATTATGTGTAATTTTCTGATGTTTGTCTCATGATTATGTTGCAGGAAAAAGTTTATCTCTGCTTCTAATGGGCTTATATGCAGCGTGCAATGCATCACAATGCACTTGAAGTGTTACCGCCCTAGCAATTAATATACAATGTATGCAGTGTGAGACAGTGCTTCTCAAATTGGAGTCCAGCCCCCCAGAGATCCTTAGCAAGGTTTCCCACAAACTAAAGGATAGCTTGATTTCACTGTAATTGAATTCAGTGGAAATTATCACAATTTGAGAGTGTGTGGGAACGCCTGTTCTAATCATTCACTCACGACTGTCTCACCCTTATCATTATCTCCCCATGTACAGAGTAGACAGATGTACAATTCAATACTTAATCACCAACAAAATCTTCCCATATGGGTTTCTGGGACAAAACCTTAGCAAACTGGAGGATCAAATGTGTGTCGATTTTGGGGTTCGTGACTTGGCAACATTTGGTAAGCTCTGATGTAAGATACACTCTTGCCAATGAATACCGAGTGTAGATTTTCATATCCCTGCAGAGCTGAGTCATCCTTAGAGGTTGGCCTGGGGCACTGACAGAAGACCTAGGCAGTCAGAAGTTCAGTAGACAGATTCTGAATGAAGGAGCTCACTCAGTAGGAAAATGGGTAGAGGAGCGGGTGTAGATGGATTTTTTCAGCAAGCTTCTCTGAACTGCATTTGATTGTACAGTACGCTCACAGATGGAAAGTTTCGACTGTCATGAATCCTTGCAGAATACAGCAGAGACAAAATGATTGGAGCCAACCTCCCTGCTGAATCGTTCCAAAAAAGCAAAGGGAGCACATCAATGCCCACTGCAATAAAATCCCCAGGTTACTGATTTTCACAACACAATAATGTTCTGAACCTGTTGAGCATATTGGCTAGGGTTTAGCTTTTATCATTTTTTTTTTCTTTTTTACTCCACGATTTCCTTCAGTCTGTATTTCACGGCATATTCAGTATACAGGGCTGTGGTGATGAGTCAGTATAAGTACATCTGGCAATGAATGGCTGATGATAGGTGTGTGAGTGATGACGCTGTGTTGATTCCATACATGGTGACACTGAATATCAATCGATTTGATGCGGGGTGTTTTATCATTTCTTATCATTTGAGAAAGTGCTTGATTCGGTTGCCACCTTGGCAAAAGAGCTCTATCAGTCAGCTAGCTGTCACTTCTTATCCTCCACTATTCACCATACAAATTCAGCATCCTGTGTGGGAATCAGAGTAGATAAACGTGAAGTGAGTCAAGAAAGAGGGATATACATTCAAAGGATTCCCACCCAAACCACATATTTATAGATTACCTGTAAATCTATTTCTTTTCCAATCTACTTTTATTTATATTTTGCTGCCACTGCTGTCAAAAGACTGTGAAATTTTAAGGCTTGATGACTTTGTAATGCTAAAAGGCATTAAGGAGACCTATAGCAGGTTAGCAAGGTAGCTGTACTCTGTGACAGTGAGTGTTTACATATACCAGGTACAGAAAATGAGCAAAAACAAAGGTACAAGTAGAGGCATTTTTTTTTATTATTATCAATATTATTATTATTTTAAATGGTCTCTATAAGCATTCATTTGCTTTTGCATTCCATTTTCCAGAGATCATCTGTAAATCCAACCTTGTCCATGAAAGATCAACAAGACTGGGTAGATTGGTGGACAATCCACCAATAAACAACTTTTCGATGCTGACAAGTAACTCAGCCTACGACAGGCCGGCAGCTAGTTAGAAGAGGCACTCACCTGTTTCCTGGAATATCTGGTGATACCTTTGCTTTCTGCAGTGGTCGGAGCCCAGTATTATTGGAGTAATTAATGGAGGTTAATGGCTGTGACAAAAATATTAAAATGTTACTGGTCTACAAAATTACTGGTCATAATATTTTTGACACCAGTCAGCTACTGAACTGACTTCTCTGTGTAGATGTAGCTAGCTTGCTAATGTGAGCCTACAACACACACAGCAGCAAGGCGTCATGAAGCGCATTAATTTGGAACAAACAGGTGCAATGATGAGGTCACAGCATGACAATAGACCTTTTTCACAGTAGCCATTTTGACATGAAATAGCAGATAAACACAGGTGTTACAAATGACATTAATGAAGGTTCTGTTCCACTTAAGTGTAGCAGAGTCTTTCCAGTGAGCCAGCATGAACAATAGCAGGACCATGGTTCTATTAGACCTAAACGGAACAGAACCTTCATTAATGTCATTAGTTACACCTGTGTTATCCTGCTATTTCATTTTTTTTATTTCAATGGCTACTGTGAAAAAGGCCTATGGTTTTGACAATGGTCAGTTATTCAGAAATAACCCAGTGCATAAATTGACCAATCAGAATGGAGTGTTGAACATAGGCCTATAATGAGAAAATATATGTACTTTCTTAAAGTGACTACATGATTCTGCAATAGAGTAACAATAATGAACATTTACTCATGTGACAAAACACATTCAGCCTGTCAGCAGCTGATTGGTGATCATATTCATATTATACCATCTGACCAGCTTAACCCAGTTATATTCAAAGTATGTTCCTAGCTGTCTTATAACCTGTCAGTTTTCACTCTTACTCTGCTGATATTCATGCCAGTGCCAGTTGTTACAACTCCCTCCACCACCCCAACATCCATTCTGCTATTTTCAAGAATTCTAAATAATGTTGGCTGGCTGTGATTTGTGTGCACACGTTTACCACCTACTGCTGTTATGCTTCATATGATTCACTATGCTGGGGGTTACTGCTCCCAGCTGAATTCCTCGTGATGCAAAGGATTTCTGAGCAGAGCCTTGTCCAACAGCTATCACTGTTTCAACATTTGCAATAAATGGTCAGTTCCTTGATGTGTCTCTTTGCTGAAACTCTCTAATGCAGCCTTTTGAAGCACCAGAGTACCTTGCTCACACACACACACACACACACACACACACACACACTCACTAATAATGTCTCTATACCGTCGCTGCAGCTACAGGTATGACATATAATGTACAACATCATTTGATTTTTACACTCACAGAGGTTAAGGTATGGAGAGTGCTACAGTCTGCCATACTCATTTCGTCACATAGGCTGGAAAGAGAAATTTGTACAATTAGAGAGATAATAGCACAGCGGTGATGATGGGAAACAACGAGTGAAAAGGTGACTGCAATCATCTGTGACATTATAGATAGTAATGAAAATGGCTGTAAAGGAGAGTACCTCACCAGCAGTGGCTGACCATTTCAGTGGCTGAAGGCCATCACTGGCGCATGCCAGCATCTCAAAACCCCTTTCTGTTTCTCTCTCCCTTTCTAACTATTTCACTGCCTTTTACCTCCATAAACTCCTCATTTACTTGAGAAACCCCAGCAGTTAGTTCTGAGGCCTGAAACACGCCCCAGCTTTTACAATGTGTTATTGGATGTAATTCTGTTTAATTAGAGATAGAGAACAAATACCAGGCTCTGTGCCCTCATGCGGAGAGAAGTGATTAACCGCTGGCTTTGTTTAAATATAATCCTGTCAATCACAATGTCCTTTGTCTGGGGTGCTAATAAGTATTTCATTGTTCAGCAAACACGATTTCCCCCCAAAATAAGATGAAGGATTAAAAATAATGAACTGTTCGCCTACTCATTTGCATCTTGTGTTTGTAGGGCGAAGTGTGGATTTGGGGAACAAATTGATCAGTGCTTCATTTCTATTAAGATGCCTGAGGAATCGCAAGTAAGTCTGGAATGAAGGTTTGATTGAAGCATTGGCACATTTGAGATGGCATTCACGTTACAGTATTTCGATACGATACGATAGAATACAAACAAATAATATTGTATGATACAAAATGATATGGTACATACAATACAATATAATATGGTATGATACAATATGAAATGATGCATTATGATATGAAATTATATGGTACTGAGATCCAAAATTATACAAAACAAACATTATGATATGATATGATACAATACGATTGTAACCTCCAGTAAACCTCCATTGCAATGCATTGTATATCTGTACTTGTAGTCCTATCCCTGCATTCACATTGTAAGTAACTTTGTAGATGTGACGCTCTACTTGACTAATTATGGGTGGTGCAAGAGGCTCCGACTGAAAGTATTTATTGCTGATTAGGAACTGCCTTTCATGTTACATCATTATGGTGAGTTAACATATCTCACAAGTGCTAATTATACAGCTTTAATCAGAAATTAACAGAAGAAGATGGATGCAACCATTTTCCAAACAATGAAACATTTAGTCCTGTAGAATTTCAACTAAAAGTTGTAAAGAACTGGAAAGGCTTGATTTGCTGTAATCAACTTCCTGTCCATTTTGCATTCCCCATGAAGAACTATCAATCATGAAGTGAAATAAGTAGAGTAAAAAGGTAAAAGGCAAATCTGATTGATGCGAAAAAGTCCAAGCTTTTTGACCATCCACAAATCGGCCTGAGTTTCCTCGGACTGGAATGGATTCTGTTGACGCACCGTTAAAGTATGAAAACCTCAACTTTCCTTTTGCGGTGCATTATCACTGCCTGATGATTTCCCTGGCCATTCTTGCTCAGCTTCACTAGCTAATGGATATTGGTGTAAAACCATCGGGCCAGTTTGCCACTGCTTGCAGATTTCACTTCAGTTTGGCTTCACGGAAGAGTGTGGAAATGTCAAAGCAAAGCTTATCTTTGAAGTACCCCGCATGATAATTTTGTTGCAGTTCTGGCATACAGTGCGACTCTGATTCCATCCCTCTGAAAAATAATTGCCCTCTAATGAAGTGTATCTCAGCCTAGCAAACCACTTTTTTTCTGTAGTTCCAGAGTTAAAAAGACACAGCTCTGGAAGCTTGACGTCTAAAGTTATCTGAAGGTCACAGCATGCTACAGAAACACCTAAACAATATAACACGGACGTGACATGTTTGGTGGCTAGAATGTGCTTTCCAGTTCCCCTGCTGTGTTTGTGGACAAGACTGTTTCATTCAGAAGTCAGCCTGTAATTTTGGGTTGTAACTTCCTCTTTCACATGAGAAAGGCCAAGCCAGAGTCATTTGACCACGGCTTTGAATTTTAGAAATGAAATATTTCAGCTTTCAAAATGTGAACATCTCCGTGACTTTTCCTGGACCTTTCCATGACTTACCCTGTTCTTGTACAAAGTTTTGTTAGATTTGCTAAAAGGAATGAGAGTTTAGAATTACATTTACCACCTTTAATTGACAGCTCGCTGGCCTTCTGTCAGACCCCTAAAATCCACTAGCTTTACTAGCATTAAAGCTGGCCTTGGTTCAAATATTAAGATCCCTGCTGAGAAATCCTGGTAGATCTTAACGTCTTATGAAAGACGTAAACAGTTTGAGCAAGACGATGGTTCCAAAATATGATCTCGCATAAAAGTATAGCTTCCACTTTCTGTTTCAGCTCTGATGCAGCAGTATTGGAGTTGTTGATGAGCTTTCCAGGTTCAAAACAACGAGGCTAAGGCAGTTATCTCAGTACTAAGGTTGATCACTTTTACCATAGGCGCTTGTAACGATGAGGAGATGGGCAAAGAGTGACAGTGGCATTTTGTCCTTTGAGAAATGACGATGGGTACCAATAATAAATGTTCAAAGGAATGTTTGAGTTCCTCGGTCTTGATCTAAAGATATACTGCAGGCTCCTCATATTCAACTTTCATCTCATTGCCACAGCAGTTGTGTCATTGGGGGTTGCTGCTCCGTCCTTTTTCAAAAGCTGGTTTTCAAAGCCTCATCTATCGCGGCTCTTTTCAAGACGGGAAAAGCCAAGGAATGCTGCACCGGAGGAATTGATGTCTTTGTAGGTGAAATTCATCTATAGTAACAATCTCACTAAAATGGCAGCAATGCTACCCAGACCACTGTCTGAGAGATGACATTTTGTTGAGCAGTATTTCATCTCTCATTATCGCCTCATGCTCAATCCATCATGTCCCGCTTTTCTCTCTGCAATGTATCCCTTCCTTTGCTCATCGCCCCTTCTCTCGTCTCAAAATATCTTCCTCACATCACTCTTTTCATTTTTTTTTTTCCCACGTGTGGTCTCACGCGATTGCCTGAGCTCCTGTGAAATGCGTTACCTATACAGGCTTTAGTGAAGACGGAAGCCTTCAACGTGCGGCATATTCACGCTATTGTGGGACATGTGGTATGTGTTAATGACATTTCTCAGTCCTATTGAGCTCAGTTCTCCCTTTGAAACACTTCAACCAAGCAGCAGTTCTAGCTCACTTAGAACATAAGCAGATGTCAGGTATCCATGCTATGTGTAATCAGTGGCATAAAACCAGAGAAACATATGATTTCAGTAATCTGCAATACTGGACTGTCTTCGTTGTTGTGGGACTGTTTTATTTAATCGCTGCTACCAGGCAGGGAAATCAAGAACAAATCTCTATTTTGTTATGGATTCTTTGTATTCATTCAGGATTAGATAAGGTCATTCTTCATGTGAGGGCAGGGACTGATAAGACCTTAGACAACTGAAGTACACCGTAAAAACCTACAAGTTGAAAATTCTTCTTTTGTGGTCCGTGTTACTCGTGGCCAATCAAATCACAGACGAAAACTAATGGCTGATTATATCTTCTGTCACACGCTCTGAAAAAATTCTTCTGAACTTTTCCATTTTGTGAGTATCAGTGATTAGTAAGATGATATCATTCCTCTGAGACTCATTTTTACCTAGTGTTGGTGAGCTGGAAAACAGCAGAACTAGGGCTAGCCTTACTGGCAGGGTTCCCTCTCTTCTGTATGTGCTGCAAAAAGGGCCATGTTGACCTGGGGCTAACATTGCATTGGACAAACACTGCTGTAACATTGCAGTAAGTTTCTGGATACATGATTTAGGACAGTTTTGTTACATTTTGTATGTGACTATCTAATATTTAAGATATCAACCACTGCACTATGATTAACTATTTATTGCTATAGCCTAAAGATAATTGGCTAAGTTTGCAAACTGTTGTTGACGTCTTGAAACAATTCTTTGAATGCTGTTTGAAGCCTGTCCACATGAAGAACAGTAGCTGGGCTGCAGCAGAAGGAGGCCTCTGCATTGCAGAAGGGAGGCTGAGACAGCAAATGGGCTGTTTGAGTGTTAGCTGGCATGCTACTGAACGCTGCATATGACTAACATCCATATTCGATGTTACATGCATGAGTCTTTTTCATATGTATTGTATATGTAGGCTTGCTATGTGCTGCTGGACTTTGTCATTATGTGTCGTGTGCTTTGATTGGCTCTCTTGTCCCTGTTTCATCATTGTGCTCTATGATTGCTTGTTGATTGGTTAGATGTACATAGGCCCATACTCTATTTAGTCCCTTGAGACATGCTTGTGATGAAGGGCTGAAGAAATTTATCAACTTGCACTTGAACCAAATTGGGGATAAACTACACAGAACTCCGTTAAATTGAGTTAGTAACAGTCACCAACAGCAACAAGCTCCTCAGATTTACACACGCCACAAGTACAGTCATTGGGCTTGTCAGACCTGAATACCAATGCTTTTACATGTACAGTGCTCAATATAACACGAGAAGACATGTTTCACTCTCTTCCCAGATGGTCAGATATAGATCCTTTGTCGATCCTTTGTCCCCAAAGCATGCTTGGGTAGCTTCAAGCCCTCAGCAAGATCATCTACGACTTGAGTTTCATGTCTGTAGTGCTCTAGTGGCATTGTGTGACTTACTGAAGTCTTTTTATTTACCTACTGTTCTCTAGAATTTGTTGGACCTTTAGGAAGACAGTTAAAAACCCATTTTGCCATAGTGATATATGCTTCATCGTGAAGAGAGAGAGATTAAGTGAGTTAGCTAGATTTGGCATATTCCTATGAGCAAAGCAAAAAAGTGATGAAATAAAGCTAACATAAAATACATCTTTAAGATACAACAGTTTGCAACTTAACTAGCACATTACCTTGCTAGCTTTAGGGTACATAGATAGCTTACAGTTGTTACAACTGTGGTCGTAATGTGAGGGGTGTGTCTATTTTTTCTGTGCCCTGCTCATTTTGTTGTCCCTGGTATGCAGATGCAGCTGTGCAGTGACGGTGAGCTGATTGGATAATCACCTAAAGGGCTGCCCGTCATTGGTGCTATGAGCTGTCCAATTCTTACAAATATATGGCAGCATCCTTTGGGAAGAGAGCTTCACCTTCAACACTCAACTCTCAACCCGCCGCTGTCATTCTGTGTGCACACCTTAACTGAGAAGTTCAGTTGGATTGCCCTTTTTGTTGTCAGACTGTTTTCTCGTGTTTTGTATTATATTATTAGTATTTATTTTAGGTTATTTCCTTGATTTGATTAGATTGCTTTTGTCTGTTGTTTTGGGCCTTGGTCCACCTCGAAGCCAAATAGCCTGTCGAGCTTGCCTTTTTCTTTCTTGTCAACTGTACATGCAGTACATCACTGTAATAAAATTCACTTATTTTTGATATGATCTGGGTTGGAGAGAGGAAGGTGCTCTTTCGTGTTTTGCCCTGAATACCCTTAGCTGGGTTATAACACAGTATACAGCTAATCAAACAGAGTGAGTTGGACATCATCTGGAAAACTGGCAAACAGGCAATTGCTGTCTACTTGAGGTAAAGGAGAACTGGAAAAATT
>OMLF01021741.1:0-14379 GCA_900302615.1 Holocentrus rufus | reverse complement strand
TATATTATATATATATATATATCATATATTATATATATATACCCATTACCATTATATCATTATTTTCCCATGTTTAAAGATGATAATGCCCCCCATATACACACACATGAACACCAGAATGAAGTCAATGGCTTTCCATGTCGTTCTCCAAACACCAAATCTAACCACTCACCATATTCTACTGTACAGACTGCAAAATCAATTTCCACTTCATTCATCCCTCACAGAACTGAATGGTTTCCATCATGAAGAATGGTCCAATATCCCACTATACATAACTCAACACTTGCATGACATTACAAGAGATTGAGGTCATTCTGAAGGGAAAAGTTTGGCTGTAATCATTAATAGTTACTTGATATTTACATATTTGAAGGTTTTATTTAAGGTTTATTTTATTTTGTACAACCCTTTGTGTGTGTGCTTACATGCGTGTGTGTGTGTGTGGGCGTGTGGGCGTGTGACTGTGAGTGAGTATACTTGTCTAGCACCTTCTGGATATTGCGTTCAATGTAGAGTGGCAGGTTGAAGAGAAACTTAAACCGCTGCAGAACATTGAGCGCGTTGCGTGTGGAGTCAGCTTTGTCCTTCCGCCCCAAGACCTCCTGGAACAGAGTGTCTGCAGTATCGCTCGCTCCTAAGAGAAAGACGGGGAGAAAGAGAGAGAGAGTGGAAGAAGTGGGAGAAAATGAGAAAGGGAGATACTATAAAAATAAACGTTGACACCACATTTTCCTCTTCTTACAGGCCTCTGGTTTTCCTCCTGATCTGCATGCTATCTGACTTTGAAACAGGGAAGTTCAGTGGGAGTGGAGAGACAGAGCTGCTAAAGAGAGGGTGGCAGCTTTTTCTGACTCCGCCAAGTTGGTAGACCCTTTGCACACTAGGCTCTAGCTTTGTGTGTGGCCTCAGATGTGCCGGCATAAAGAAAAAATCAACTAAGTCAATTTCTTTTGATAAAAAAAAAAAAAACATTCCTAAAAGAAAAAAATAGCATGAAAGAGAACTGAGGAATATTTTACATTTTCACTCCCACTCTGCGCTCTGACTGACAAGTTGTCATGAAGCTGACATTCGGTGAAGCCATTCCGCGATTGGCTGATTGTGCTGTGTGTTTAATGTACAAGTTTTGGGTAGGAGGTGAGTGGTGGACTGGGCCCACTGGGCTGTGGGCCCACAAGTCTGGGGCTGCGGGGATGAAAGCTTCGTCCGGCTGGGAGATTTATTTACTCTAGACTCCAGGAAAAGGACCTGCTTGTTGACCCTCCATTAGAGTAGTCACATTATCATGTATGAGATGAGAGGGTGGGGACACAGGATCCACTGAGGGAGCTGCTCTCTAAGGCGGCGAAGACCTACATAGGAGACTGAGCATGCACAGTGTGTATATGTCTGGTGTGTGAACGGTGTCTGAGTGTGTGTGATCATGGACAGAGGCTAAATGCAGGCACTGCACAGTGGACCAAAGTGTCCTCATAATCACTTCAAGGAGGATGGAGATTTATTTAGAGGAAATGTTCCACTAAAAGAACTTCTAAGATTAACACAAGGAGTGTGAATAATAAATGCCATCTGTCACGTCTTCACTGATGCAGAATGGTGCTTTGAATTCATGTTAGGGACAGACTGTAAAAGTTGCTTACTGTTGAGGATGTTTTCTAGACGTTGGGTCATTGATCCCTCCACTCTCTCTGTGCCATCAGACTCCAGCCTCTGGTGGATTGCTGAAACATAACAAGTCCGCATTAATCATACTGTGCAGGATCTGGGCTGACAACACCACTGAAATAAAATATGGAGAATCATAATTGTAGAAAAGGTTGGAGAAGCTCTGAGAAAATTATTTGTGCGTCTGCCTGAAACAAACCGCACTCAAGAGTCACTAATACGCAAGAGTCTGGAACATTTTCAATTTCAGGAACCGAAGGTAAAACAATAAACAGCGCCTACCCCAGTGGTAGATGGGAGATAACCTCTGAAGTTCTCCACCCACAAATACTGTTGAGTCCGACCCCCCTTGTGCACATTCCCACGCCAACTGACTTTGGAAATGACCTTGTCCCAGTGGTAACTGTACTGGATCAATTCACTTGACCAACGATACTAACTGCTTCAGTGCAGTTTTGTGGTCCCGAGACATTTTGAGCCCTTCAACCCCGGGGTAATGCAAATCCAAAATGTTTCATCTGTCTTTGAAAAAATATTTGGGAGAGGAGCACCGGAGGCCTGGATGCCAAAAATGGCTGTTGCTGAGGGGGGAGAAGAGCGAAGAACTCGCCGAGAGTTTGTACCCGTCACTTAGCGTGACCAGCTTTACACAAGACTGAGAGAAACTGAAAAAGAACGAATGAGAGGAGAAAGATAGAATGAGAGAGAAAAGAGCAAGGGAGAGAGTGTGGTGTGGCTACCCATATGAATAAATAAATGGTGTGCAGTAGTGGGGCAGCTAGGTGCTGAGAGGGGCAGTGTGGGTTTATTGACAGAGTGGAAGAGAGGTGGAGGTGGTTTGGGAAACCTTCTCATACATTCTTGTGGAGAGCTTCAAATATGCACCAAGCACATATCTGAAAAATGAAGTGAGAAGAAAGAAATGTGAAAAAGAAAAAAAAAAAAAAAAAAACGACAATCCTCTCATTTCTTGTCTCTTCCACTTTCCTACTTTCCTTCTTTCTCCCACATTTGCTCCACTACAAACAATGGCTGTTAGCTGAGCTGGGCGACAGCGGAGGGAGTGGGAGGCAACGAGAAGGGGGGAGAGTTCTGTAAATAAATATGTGGGTCCATTCTGACAGACAGAAGCCTCAAGGCAGAGGCAGAGGTATTCCTAAAGCACACTGTTCAAACATGCCATTGCCTAATCGGCACAGACATTGCTGGCCCCTGTGTGTACCTCTCACTGCTCATCAACCACTGCAGTGGTAAGAAAATGCGGCCAGATGCAGGTTACTCTGAAAAATGAGGAAAATAGCAAGGAGACCTGGGAGTGTATACGGGAGAACATGGGATTGATAGGGCTGAACACACAGGCGGACAAAGACACACATATACAATCACACACACAGACTGCAGGTCTGCTTCTTGTCTCTACACTCCCCCTTGCCCCGCTGCCAGCTGTGTGTCCTCTGCGTCTGTCACACATTCTTGCTGAAGGGGCGATGACGTCACAGCTAACCTAAACACTAGGTCAGGGTCCGGATAACACACAGCCAGGACCTGAGGAAGAGCTGCAGCTCCTGCTCCACTTCCTGGAACCGTTGAGGAAAAAAAAATGGATAAGAATAAAAATACAGTGTCCCTGGATTCTAAAGCTGGAGATGTTTTGACTCCTGCCGGGGCTGGGGGCTTGGGGAATAGGCCCTGGGAATCTGGCATTTTTGGAACACGGTAGCTGTGCTGTTTCCTGCATCACTGGGAGACTTCCTTTTCACACAACAATAAAAAAACCTCAAATTTCAACATTTTAGTGGAAACAGCCCCGGCCTCCGTGACAGACTGTCAGTCATTCATTCAGTCAGAGCAGCCCTGTCCCAGAGGACCCCTTGGAGCATGGCTCAATTTGTCACTGGAGCTCCTTGACCAAACAGCCCCCATGACGAAACCCCTCCATCTCTTTCACCAGTCTGCTGTGGCTCACATGGAGAGTTTACAGAACCACTTGTTTCCTGTTAAACCCCCTCTGCCCCTCAACACCCCATCAACCCTCTACCCCCAAGTCCATGCCAGCTGACCAGGCACTAAGGACCTCACATGTAAGGCATTTGAGCCGTGACCCTATGGAAACCCCATCTGACCCTGAGACACTGCATAACTTCAGTGAAAAGTGCATTACCTTAGATGTCCTGGACCAACACTTAAATAATATCTAAGAGTTCTGATCTGGATTCAGTTTAACCCTTATATCATGCTCAAGCCTGCAACACTAGGCAGGAAACTGTATTTCAGAGAGAACCTTTATAAGCTTTAAGAATACAATTCCTGACCAATAGCTGCCTAGAGCTCCCGTTATTGTTTCCACATAAGCTGACATTAAGAAATTAACAAGATTTGTGGTTCGCTGCGCCAAAAGTCTAAACTGTGTACTTAAGCTCAGCAGAGAATAAAAGAGAGATCATTAAAGGGAGACATGGGATCTTATGCAAACCAACCCTGCTTCTAATGAAGATGCCTAGCTTTACTGGAGATGGAGAGAGTGAAATGAATGAGGGAGAGCAGCAAAGAGGAGAAGCAAACCAGTGTGGACAAGAGAGAGAGAGAGAGGAAAACTCCATGGATACTGAAGTCAGAGAACTGCTATTTTCTCTAAACACTTTTTACACGCCTCATTACTTTTTCCAGATTTGGCTTGTCTTCCTTGTTTCCACCTGGCCGTCAGCAGTGCGCTCGTATTAATAAAACTTATGAGTTTTATAAGAGCCATCAATAAAATTCTCAAATGCAGGCAGATTAGAAAGTAAACAGGGGAGGAGACTAAAATGTTTTTAATGGTGATTGCGAGGTCTGGAAGTTCTACAGGATAAACACCAACTTTTAACACTTCATACCCTGAACAAGGACAACACACAAGCGCCCGTTTGCACACATAAACACTGTTTTGCTTAACACCTTAAACATTTTCAAAGCAACATCTCAGGTGAGGTTAGCCTGAAGGACTCAAAACAACGGAGACCTGCCAAAAGCTGAGAGACAAAGAGAGGATTCACAGTTTCTGAGACAGCTGTGCTAACTGGGCCTGGCAGTGAGCAACTGCAGAGCTGTCTAGGGCTGGCTGTCTAACAGCACGCCGGCTGGTATGTCGGTTTGGCCGAGCGTATGTATCAAGAATATCTTCACTTGAGCTATCCATTCTGGGCTACCACTTCATTTTTTATGACTAAGAGCCAAATCTTAGCCAACAATGGAAATTCAAGAGCTTAATGAATCGTAATTGTCAGAAGAGAGGAGTCAAGCAATCAAAGTACAAACTCTAAAGTCTTTTGGGTGAAGTAAATCCTTAACCATGTCACGCAAGTCACAAATCTTCACTTGCAGGGCATTGTCTCGTGGGTCACAGGTCACTTCGGTCCATCCATAGTGCATTGCTTCCTCCATCGCTGGGGACTGTATATTTCCCATTCACAGGCAGTGGGGCACACAGTAAGCACGCTCAGTCTGAACGTGAGAATGGATGTGCATTGTTCCCATTGGTCATATTGGGCCTGTTATCAGCACTATCAGTCCTAATACTCTGGCCTGCATTGTGTTGGGCTGCTCCGTTTATTTAGATTCAGCCACTAACAATGAAAACATTGCCTCTCTCCCAACCAGGGCACAAACACACGGAAAGCAATAATAATAATGACGGAGGCAGAAAAGTGTACATATAAATAGTAAAGGGAAGTAACTGAGTGGCCACGAGGGCAGGAGAGAGTAAACAGACAAAAGTATGAATGATGGAGCGGACAATTGATTTGAGCTACCTGGCAGAGCGACAGCAGTCAGTCAGTCTCTGCTATACCTTGAAATGTTTTTGGCAAGGTCAGCGCGCGCAAAGTGTGTGTATCCATGCACATGTACAGTATATACATCTGCGCACTCGTAGGCTCTCGAGGGACTCAGCTGCTGTGAATGACAGGTGAGAGCTGATCTCATTTTAATGAAGGTGAATTAGGCGTGTTGGGGTTGGCTGGCGTTGCTGTGCCACAGACCAGAGGGTTCTCACACGGCGCCCAAATGAGCCTCTTTAATCAACCGCTGCTCAACCGCATGTGGGGAAAAGCACTGCGACACACACACACACACACGCGCGCGCACAGTTTCCAACAATCATGAGCTCTTTTCTGAGCACAGCTGAAGAGTGATGATTTGGAAATACATGAATTAATTGAAGCCCGTTTGCTTCAAACCGAACAGAGCACCAAAAATGTGTTAATCCCTCTCACCTGCCAGGGCGTCCTGCGCCTCAAAGAATGTGCTGAGGCCTCCTTTCACATAGGCCAGACTACCTTCATTCTTCTTCGTGGCCTGCTTCTTCAGATTGTTGGCCGCAGTCCGCAGCTGCTCAAAACTGGGGAAACAACAAGACAGACATCCAATTATATTTGGGACTCACAACAGATATCCATTTACATTGTGATGAAGATAACTGTATTTAACTATACGTGACTCATACACAGTACACACAGCACGCCCCAACCCTGCACACAAACACAATTACACACAAAATTTGTGGTCAAGTGTGTGTGTGTGCGTTTGTCTGTGTGTCAGTGTCCTGAGTGAGGTTTCCTCAGCAGGAAGAAACAGTCACCCAGTGAGACCCAAACAGAGGCCCCTGGCCATGCTGAATCCTGGGGTCTGGGTTATTGGAAGGCTAAGCAGGAGGGAGAGGAAGCCAGGAGAGTCCAAAATAACTCTCCACTGTCCTAACATGACAAGCATTTGGACGGAGGGCTATGGGGTCATCAGGCTGCCTCGTTTACACACCTAACTCTCCGCTGGCTCACTGGGTTATGGTGGATTAGAGGGGACAGAGAGAACGGGTCGGGACACAATATATGCCGTCAGCAAACTAACTGGGTCAGGATAATATGAGTTTAAGATGAAAGCACCAAAGCCAAGCCTTACAAATACTCTCCCCTTTGATTTTATTGTTTAGTTTCATAAGCGGTGACTTAGTGACCAAAATGTATTGCATGCTTACTTCTGGCAGGTCCCCAGTAAATGTAAGCCAGCCATGCTTTTAGATTTGGATCAAAGGGCAAGATATTAAACTTTGATTTTGCATTCCAAGCTCAAAGTGTTCACAAGCCCTGAATTAAAGTGATTGGTAGTTGTGATGAATGTTTAGTTGAGGTTGGTCTTCTTGATAAGCAGCCTACCTGGTGCCTGAGTGGTTTTCTATGAGGTACCAGGTGGCAGAGAAGTTCTCACTGGTGAAGTCTCCGCTCATTCCGGGAAACGTCAGCTCCATGTCCTTCTGTGGGATTTTACCTCTGAGAGAGGACAGACACACAGATGAACATCAGGAAGGATTCTTCATTCCACTGAAAGAATATGCATTTTATTAAATATAGATATGCTTGCTACATGAATAGATGCAAATATACAGAAGACAAAGGATGCAATTTTCAAACTGTAGCAGAAATAAAAGAAAGAACATGTTAAATGTGTAATTATGTGTAATTGAGTGAGCTGAGCTTGGCAAAGAACGCTTTTTAGTTTAATGTGATGTTATCATTGTTTTTTTCCAGCAGGGGGCAGTGTGCTGTCAAGTGATACCGAAGCTGGGAGGCCCTGGCGTGGGAAGCGTAGTGTGTGACGCCTGGGTGCCCCTGGAGGACCCAGTACTCATTAGAGAGGTTTGATCTCTACTAATGACCCGTGGCCTGCACAAACCAAACCCCCCACCACCCACTCTGAAGTTACATACACACACATACACACCCACACACACAAATAGTATTATGTCTGATGCAACGGCAAATGAATATACAAGCATGTACTTGGAGACGTGTATGCATACACCCACAAAATACACACACATACACACAAGAGGAAACTCGGAACTATTAATTGGAGGCACAATTTGAGTGAACCATCTCTTTAACAAAAAACATAACTTAAGGACTTGTGCATGGTGTGTCACAAATAGAAACAGAACAAGCAACAATGCAGCAGTACAAAGAAACATGCAAGTAAACCCTCACAGCCAGTACAGATATCACAATTTACATTTACAAAACATAAAGTCCTTTTCTAAACGTGACCCAGACAGACACAGATGTTCACTCGCGGCCGGTCTGGACTGGGTGTAAGCCAGGTGACGCCAGCACAAGGTGATTACATAAGCCAGCCCCTTGTAAGGGAATGCTTTGCAGCAATAACTCTTTAATTCTACCTTTAAAGGTCAGTGGAGTCTGGATATTTTTCTGTGAACAAAAGGTGAGGGTGCTGTCATGCCCCCTGACTGACTACGGATACGAGTGATCCATAGTTGGCACATTATCAAGGCCTGCTGCTACACACTCAGTCTAGAAAATATAGAGGCATATCTTTTTACTATTCAGGCGTGGCAAACTCAGTAGCCGTCTCTACATGAAGGCTGATTAGCCAATGCAATCCCACATTATCATTCAAGCATCACATCTCTGACAGAGTCTATAGTCTGTGTGCTAAAATGACCGGGAACAGGTTGGTGAAATCACCACGACGTGATGCTCTCACCAGAAGACTTCCTCTGTCCTGAATAACAAGGCACTGACATCACCACACAACGGCGTGCATGACCACTGAGTGAGAATACTTTGCAGATGGATGCGCACTAACCGCTAAACAGTCAGGAAGGTTACTTTATTCAAAAAGCCCTCATATTTCCCTGTAACAAGTCAATACTGGCACTGCTGGGGCGGGGGTTTACTCATAAGTAACTGTCAGATAGAACTATGAAGATTTAGTTCCCTGAATGTTTTAGTGCAGCCAAGTGAATGGTACAGAGAGCAACAGCCTGTTTCGGGGGACTCTCTGGCCACGAGCGGTCACTTGCCCCCGGCCCCTCTAAACCAAACAAACACTTAGTCAGAAACGCCAGAACTTGACAACACAAACTATACATTATAGCTCTACTCTCACTGCCAGGCATGTGGGAGGCGGCACCAAACTGCATGCTATGAAGGATCATACATGTGGATGGCTGCTTTGTTTTATTCCAGTTCCCCTTCTATCGTCTTTCTTCTGTTTTACACGCAATTATTTTCTCTCCGCTCCTTATGTGCAGCAGTTCAGCCATTGCTGTGTTGGCATAATATTTCAAATGTCTGCACATGGCGAGAGTTTGTTTCTGTTTAGGGATGTAAACCATGACTCAATGACTACAGAGTGTGTGTTTACGACTGTGTGAGACTGTTGAGGGATCTGTGTGTGAGTGTGTGTGAGCGTGTACTTATACATATGCTCTCATTCCGTACTTGTCTATGTCAATGCCCAATGGATTGCTTGGTCTCAGGGAGAGCGGTGAGATGCCTTTGTTGCGGTCAGTCCTCATGTCGTAGTAGTTCATTTCATCCACCCACACAGCAGACTGGTCCAGGATACCTGTGGGAAAGGGCAGGCCGGGTTTGGCACACGTCACTGAGCTCGACAACATGTCCCAGATGTGCATAGACACACGCACACTAACACTCACTCTCAAACACATCTTGCACACATGCAAACCGTACCATAGGTAACAAAAGCAAATAGAAGGTGGTAGCTGCTTTTTACAATTTAATCTTTTATTCCCCAGGCTAGCAACTGTATAGGAAATCATATCTGCCATGTTAAAATTATGGTGCTGCTGTTTTGTTGTCTCCTGAATCTTACCAATTTTCTCTGGCTTGAGCAACTTAAATGAGACTGTGGAGGTGCCGTTGCCTCCAGACTTGGTGGTCACAATTATCTCTCCCTTGTCGTCTTTGGCAGGACCCACGCGGCACACTATCTTGCTGGCTGACATCCATTCGGCCGTCAACAGGCAGTTATGGCCGCAGATCAACAGACCTGAGAGAGGGGAGAGAGAGGAAAAGGACCGAGAAGGTGAGACAGAGGGAGATATGGACACACAATGACAGGACAAATAAACAAGCTGTAAGCTAGACACACAAATCCGAGGCAAGAGGTGCTCACTCAGGCAGCATTGGCGTCTTTACGGGCAAGTTTAGCCAACCTGTCACCAGGGGTCAAAGTTCAAGTTGGGGTCTCGGTGGGTGTGGGTGGCCCTGACCTTCCTTCCTCTCACTCAGCTCCATCAACCTATCCACAGTCTAACGAGTGTCACTTCACTGCTAAGTGGCTCATTACTGGCACAATGTGCACTCTCTCCCTCCATCTGTCGTCCTCTTTTTAGACCCTCTTGAAAACTATTTGGACACTACAAGACAGACGGGGAAAAGAGAGACAGGGATTACTTTGACATTTCCAGCCAAGGGAATTTAGAAAGCTTCACGTGTGTATAATCAAACATCATAAAAGCCTGCGAGAGTTGATCAACAAATAGCCCATAAAACCGTGAATAATACGCCCATTAGAGCCCATTTCCTGCCTCTGTTCTCTGCTGGCCACTTTGTTTGAATACATACACACTCACACACATTTGTGCATATCTAATTGGCTAATTCCAGGCCCCAGAGACATTCATGGTCAGAAATAGACCCATATCATTGGCCAGAACGAGGCTTGCCAAGTATGGAGCAGTGTGTGTGAGTCTTCTGTGCTGCTCTCCCCCTCTCCTCTCAAACCAGGGAAATGGGGTAGGGGAGGAACTGGCTAACAAGAGGGAAAATATCGACAGACAAAAAGTAGAGTGTGACGATGAAACACATAATGAGAACAAGACGGAGATAGCCCATCTGTGCGCCTCTTGGATTGTGTGTGTGCGCATGTGTGTTTGTGTGTGTGTGTGTGGGTGCTGATGTTGGTGGGGGGTTCTATTTTTTCAAATTCATGCATGTGTCGATTAGCTCTTGAATTTCTCAATCTAAGCAAGGTAATCTAAATATCTGTAAGACCTCAACTTTCAATATTGCGTGTTCTGTGTATTACAAGCAGAGTAGGCAGGGAAATTTGTGGGTAAAACAAGAAACACCCACTTTCTATTCCAGTAGGAGATATAATTAGATAAAAGTAGGGTGTCTAAATCTTAGAGCTTTGAACTGGTAGTTCTACATTGAAAATGTTTTTTTGATTCTCTGCTGAAGCTGTAAGAGAACTTATTCTTGTCTTATAAGGCTAAGAGATTTTTGTTCTAAAGCCTTTCTCAACATTAAGGATTTTCTGCTATAAATTCAAAACAGATAACATTCTAATTGTAACTGTACACAGAAATGGTCAAATTGACAAAGTTCATTTTGTTCACTTTAGTGTCAATTTAAATTTTCTGTTTATTTTTCTTAATAAAATTTTAGAATAATATTAAAATGCAATTCCTAATTATATATTAGAAAAAAAACTCCACTGAAAGCAACTGTTTCATCAGTTTGTGCAATTTTCATTTCTATGAAAAACCCATAACACTATTTCAAATGCAATGTACGGGTGAGCAAATGTAAATTTAGAACTAATTATATTTTTAATTATTAAATTCAAAAGTGTTCTGCGCATTAGCAAGAAATGTCTTCTATGTCCACCTTTGTGTTTCATAACTTTGCATAACAAAGCAAATTATTTAATTTTAGAATTTAATTCTTTAGAAATCATTTGTATAATCCAGTACAAACAAGTTTTTCTTAACATCTATATATGCACTAAGACAAGTTACAATTAAACAGTTAAATATTATGTACATATAAATGAGAAAAAAAATATGCAATCTTTATCAAATGTATGATATTAATTTATTAATATTTTAAAGTTATTTATTAATTCATCTAATTTAAGTTTAGACACGAAATCTATTTTTACTCACGATTTACAAAGGGAAAATTAAAAAGTGTTGAAGTTATTTTATCCCAAAGGAGAAAAAAAACAATCATGCCTTCTGCCCTCCAACATATTATTATAAAGAAAAACAAACTATAGGCTGGCCTATATTAAAACATGGGTAATGGTTTGTTGATGGAAAAGCTAATAAAATCAGTAAGTATGAATGAAGTTGCACAATATCCTAAATACCTGAGTAGAAATCGATTAATAAAAACAAATCAGTGTTTCCTGTAACATTCACTCAACATCAGTTACCCTCTACTCCAACCAAAGCTGATGCCGCTAGAAGATGTAAACAATACAAAGTCAGCATCTTGACTTATTATTTACTGTAAGCATACAAATATAAATTTCATATTTCCTGTACACCATATATTTATACAGATACATTCATAAATGCATATGCATCAAAAAAGGCTATTTAAAAGAAAAAAAACACAATGGACACTAAACTTTATATACAAATAAAAATGTAGCAAACCTAAGTTCTTTAAACAGGAGACAATTTTAAAAATATGTCTTCACTCTCCATGAAAATCTATTAATGCTTTACAGCAATTTAATAAAATCAAAAAAACATAAAAATCCCACCATATTACAAGAACAGTATATATTGATCTGTGTGTTGTTTGTCATTTCTGAGTGTATTACCAATGAGGTCGGCTGGGCCTGTGCCCAGGTTTTCTCCACGGATGGTGACTTTGGTCCAGGCTGCACCCTCATTGGGAGAGATACCCGTGACCAGGGGGGGCTGACGGGCACGAGACATGGTGGCCTTCGGCAGGCAGGAACACGGGATCAGTCAGTACCTTGGAAAAAGAGAGGGAAAAGAAGGGGTAAAGAACAGGGCATGGTCATCAACACCGACACAGACACACTGACCAAATCGGTAAGGATGTATGAACAGGAAATAAATAACCTAGAAAGATGAACTGGCAGAATTCAATGGAATTTAACTGTATCGGAAATTCCTGCAGATAACCACATTTATAAGGTCTTCAGGTCGGGGAACGAATGTTTATGTCAACGGGCCTCCATAGCTGGTGAATCCCAAAAAAATGAGAAGCCTCTTTTCTGACTTTACCAGCCGACAGTGTTTTTATAATTGAACAAGGCCACCAAGGGATGTTCAGTTACCCGCCACAACTGCTGGCAGCTTTTGATGAAATTACAACCACGGCAAAATTTTACCAGCAACTAGCGTTAATTTCCCACCCTGAAGGTCTCCCAACGATGTATGCATTGCGGTAGTTATCTATCAGATAATAGGAAAAATAGAAAAGGAAGCCAAGTATAAAGGAGCAGACAGAGAGCAGGGAGGAAAGGAAGAATGTAAACCTCACAGGGAAGGATAAATAAACCTGGCCTCCCCAATCATTCCACATAAGCCCACACAATACAATACAGATCAGCTAGTATGCGTTTATGGTACCAGAGAAGGAGCACCCATGCAAATCAGTTCATGTTGGGGCTGAGTAAAGGAAGACAAGGAATAATTCCAAATGAAAAAATGAAAGGATGTATTTCACCAGCACAGATGTTTGCTAATAAATTACTGCCAGGTCTCGCTAAGGCTGACCAATCTAGAGTCTCTAAAGCAGCTTGAGCAAGGCTTCCGCCCTTTTGCTACAAAGCCAAAACACGTTCTCCACAAACAATGCAGGAGTTCACACGGACTAGACCTGCAACAAGTTCATGGTGGTGACACCACACACTCGTTGCACCATTCTATGGTGCGCTAACAGTAGGTGCAGGCGGACAAAAGGGTCCCAGTGAAACTTTCAAGAGCCAAAAATGGCCCGGTAGCTTATTGGTTAGAGAGACCTTCCTGCAGCCCGGAGGTAACCAGTTTAATCCCTGCAGAAGCTAATGTGACCATTAACAGCCGCCGACCACGTTAAAATGTCCTTGAGTATTTCACTGAGCTTGCAGCAGACCACACATTTTTAGATGCTTTGGACAACTGTGTCATGTAAATGACACAGGGTAACCTTTTTTGTAACAGCTCCCGTAACTACATTGTAAATGTCCAGAGATGAAAGATCAGAAAAACTCACAAATAAAATACACATTTATTGACTAGGCTCCACCACAGGCTCCCCTTTGCCTTGACAACCCAAAGAGACGGGGTGATAACTACAAGGGGATTCGGGCTACCTCGTCTTGTCTCTTCTGCCCCACGCTTGTCAGAGGAAATGGAGGGGCTGTGGATATGACATGAAAAAGATAAGAGGTTAATAGGCCTAAAACAAGCGCCTGGTATGTCCTTCATCAATCCCATATGTTTAGAGTGGGAGCGGCGAGGGGCAGAGGACTGGGCTCTTATTTTGTATAAGGGAATTCTGACAGGAATCGGTATGTTTCCAGGAGTGTTTCTATCCTATCCCCCCATCTTGGAAATACACGTGCACAAACACACAGATAGCCTGCCCACACACACACACACACACACACACACACACACACACACACACACACACACACTATACACACACGCTGGGCAGAATGACAGCTCAGCTAGGTTGCGTGCGAGGGGCCCAAGCTGGTGCTGTGTGGTCTGTGTGTATGTGAGTGTGTGGAAGGATCTGCAGAGAGGTCTGGGCAGTGTGTGTTTGAGTGTGTGAGTGTGTGTGCGAGTGTGAGTGTGAGTGTGTGAGTGTGTGAGTGTGTGTGTGTGTGGTCTGGGTGTGTGGTCTCTGGCGCGGGCCTGGGGAGAGCCTGCTGACGGCTGGGATGAGAAAAGAGCCGCTGTGTTTACTTTACTCTGGGGGCTGTGCATGGACACGGGAACACTGCCCAGACCCCTCTCTATAACACGAGCATGCACGCACACATGCGCACGCACGCGCACGCGCGCACACACACACACACACACACACACACATATATATATATATATATATATATATATATATATATATATACACACACACACAGAGCAAGTGAGGA
>OMLF01021740.1:0-10347 GCA_900302615.1 Holocentrus rufus | reverse complement strand
TTTGGCACCCGTAAAAAACATTATAGACCCGGCGTTTATTTGGAACAGGCGGTTAATATAAAAAATATTTTGATACACCCGGCGGATAATTGGAACCGGCGGCAAATTGGAACTCGTCCCCTATTTGGATCTTTACGGTATGTTCAAATGAATGTTGTGTGCGTTGTGCGTGTGTGATGAATGACATGTATGACTGGCAAATGTAACGCAAGTAACGCAAGTAACTAGCTCGGGAAAACTGTAATAATATTACCATTTTCAGACGAGTAATGCCTTACACTACTAGTTACTGAAAAAAGTAATGTTATTACAGTAACGCGTTACAAAGTAACGCGTTACACCCAACACTGAGCAATACATATTTGTGCTGTAAAGCAGCCCAGCAGATTTCAGACCTGATGGCACACAGGTAAATGCTGTGTAGAAGCTGATGGAGGATGCCGTCATTCAGGTTATGGAATTTATGTTTATTGCAATTATACTAAGTCTCTAAATTAACATGATAATGATTTATTGATTTTTAAATGCTACACATAGTACTGTAAATGAAAAGTACATGAGTGTCAGAGAGAAAGGAGTACCCAACCTTTTCTCTTGAGATGTTTCCTTGCAGCAGAAGATATTGAGCATTAGGAAAGTCTGGTAGCAATGTTCCAGTTTTAGAGCTCAAAGAATATTTCCTGGTGAAGCCTCCCTGCCAAACAAAATATTGTTAGGTCATTTTGAGATGACCTTGATAATACTCTTATTATTTAAATATAATTAAGGATTTCTTGTTACCTCATTCTTGAGCTTGCTCCCTGAAAATCTGTGATTACAGAAACAGATTCGATGTCAAGTCGTAATAACACAGACATCTGATATTTGGAATATATGATACAAAGCTTTACATGTAAACTGAGAAATCTTTGAAAAAAAAAACACAGTTGGACAACACTTTATGTATTGTGTAAAGGGAATCTATACTGGCATTTTGTGTTATCTTAGCATAAAGACTTGAAATCTACATGAGTCATTAGCCTGGGTCTGTCAAAGTAAAAAAATAAACCCTACAGCAACTTCAAAGCTGTCTTATTTATACAATTTATCATATGTATTACACGGTAATGAAATACAGTCTTTGAATTTAAAGAAAAAAATTTTTTACACATATGTTCAGCAGTAATAGTTCCTACCATCTATAGTTCCTACCATCTAACTTCTCCTAAAACAACTCTTGTTTGTTTTTGTCTTTTTGTCTTTTGTTCTTTTAGACTTCAATTCTTTACGCTAAGTTAACACAAAATGCTACCTATAGTAACCAATCCACTGGATGTACAGAGGTGAAAATGATATCGAACATCTTCTAGCAATCTGGGCAAGTCAGAAAAAATGGGTATTTTGCCCAAAACATTGTATTCCTTTAAAAAAGCAATATATGCTCAGCGCAAAAGATAAGAGACAAAATATTTTAAAATATATAGCTATGCGAACTTACCATCAAAATTTGAGAAAAAAGAACAAAATGTAAAGGATGAAAAGGATTACCATTTTAAATATGAATATACACTGATCTTACCTAGTCAAGCCCTTTCCTGAATACACAGAATGATAGTAAGCACTGCTTTCTTTGATGCCAATACCGTAGTAATGGTATCTGTAGAATGTCAAGACAATAATATCACAATATTAAACAATGAACATATACTACAATGCTCATAAATGAACTTAAAATCAGATTGTATGTGGTCTGCAATCAGACCACATGAAAACCTGGAATTCCCAGTTGCAACTTTTCTACATTAAAATTTAAGTATCTTTGGCATTTACTTTGAGTGTCCTCTGGTGCCGAGTCTTCTTGTTGTAAGAAGAGGAAACTTCTGACGAATAGTCTGATAAACAAAAGACATACAAAGTTCTGGTTATGCCAATGCCAGCATCTCTTGCTAAAATATTGACCATTTTACAGAGTCATCCATTTATGTAATCTCGAATGTTTGTAAGAAATGGCCTCCATCCATCCATTTCAGCTGACATGAATGTGGGTAGACAATGACAAAATTTGGGGGTGAAAAACCCCTTTAAGGCTACTTGGAATCAAATGTAAGACCAATTTAATGGCCACCCAAAAACGTTAACAAGGCTCAACATTAGGGTTGTAATGGTTCTGAAATGGCTGTGTCTTCCATGTCCTTTATTCCCGTGCCCCATTGTTACTACTGTAACAAAATGTAAGGGCATTTAGTTTTACTGTGCTGGACAGTGCATTTCAAAACTTTTTAAGGCCTTACATTTTTACAGCTACATTTTTTCCAACTATCTAAAGACACACACACACGCACGAACGCACACACACACACACACACACACACACACACGCACACACACACACACACACACACACACACAAACACCTTTCCAAATGTAGCGGCACAAGCTGGTTCTAGTTTCTCTTTCCTACAGAAGTCCAGGTAATGGGCGTAGAGGATACAGCGAGGCAGACACACTCCTTCACACACTATATAATTCTCCTCCAACCTGATGAAAAACAGAAAGATAGAGAAATTTTCAATCAAATTTTTATCAATACTTATTTGCCACTAAAAATACTGTGTGCAAATATATAGTGAATGCAGTAAACTCCATAAAAGGGGTAAAAGTGATGGATGTTGCAGGAAATTAAATATTAAATACACTGTGTAAGACCAAAATTTATAGAAGGACCTTGGGAAAGATCATGGAAATCTAAAGATCCCTTAGGAGAAATTGGGTCAGAAAATAGTAATTGGATACAGCAACAACAAAACAAAACAAAACACAACAAAGCATATATCATTAAGAACAGAACAAATCAAGGTATGACACATACTGTAATGTGACTGACAAGTTCAAAGTTTCAAGATCATATTGAATGGCAATGCGACTAGTGCAGGCCCTCCATAATAATAATGTGTATTTCAAATACACGATACATTGTGTAAATAAGACAGCTTTGGAGTTGCTTTAAGGTTTATTTCACTTTGACGGAGCTAGGCTTATGACTCCAAGACTTCAAGTCTTTATGCTAAGCTAACATGAAATGCTACCCATAGGAACCGCACCAGTGGACGTACAGAGGTGAAAATGGTATTGAACATCTTGTCTCAGTCTGGGTAAGTCGGCAAAAGGGGATAATGTCCAGAACATTGGGTGTTCCTTTAAAACAGACCACAACTACAATGAAATTAGGTTTTGGTAATAACATGCTACTGGTAAACAACATATTTGCAACAGTCAGAGCAACCCCACTACTAGCAAAAACTATATCTCAAACCTGGGATCAAAACCACACATTTGGTTATACATTAGCTACTGTTAGCTAACATCAGACAACTTAGGTCAGAGAAACTGCACAGATGGCAGGACCTCAAAGCGCATCTGACTCGAGATCAGAAGGTTGTATTTTCAAATCATGTTGGAGTCAAGAGTATTATGATATAGGATGCTCTGGTAGCCATTTAGAGAGCGC
Organism: Holocentrus rufus; assembly: GCA_900302615.1. Taxonomy (NCBI): domain Eukaryota; kingdom Metazoa; phylum Chordata; class Actinopteri; order Holocentriformes; family Holocentridae; genus Holocentrus; species Holocentrus rufus. The sequence continues at coordinate 6,860 of OMLF01021740.1, read as the reverse complement.
ACCACATAATATCACTGCGGCAGCATGGGTTTGATTTTGACCTGCGCCCTTTGCTGCATGACAGCCCCTCTGCCCCCCCCCCATCTTTCCTGTCATCTACACTGTCACTGTCAAATATAATAGTAATGCCAAAAACTAATCTTTAATAAAAAAAAAAAGAGTATCATAATATTACCTTATTTATAAGAAAAAAGCCATGATTTCCTCCAACATATAGTGTCTACTAAACAGTAGCACCGAAAAAATTCCCTCCAGGAACTAGTTTATTCTTACCCTTAAATATTAAATAAATATGTTTATTGTTACACTTTTCAGTTCAGTTCCATTTAAGAGCAAAGAGGATAAATAGGTTTATTCTCTGCATATAAAAGGTTTGTGCAATATCAATTGAATTCTTTGAGAGGGATAAGAAAATTATAAATTATAAGTTATAATTATAAGGTATAAGTTTCATTTAAGAGGTTTTAAGTGTAGTTAATATTGCTGTCATGCCAATTTGGAAGAAACAATGATTACCACCATTATTCTGTAAGAGGGAGCTATGGGGAGAAAAATTGTGAGTAAAAGCCAGTTTCCATGCAAGGGAGAATAGCTGATTTAACTTGGATAAGTACAATAGAGTGGGAGCTTGTTGGGATTAGGGTTATGGTTAGATGATGGCTTATGTCAAGACTGTTTTAGTGAATGAGCAACAAGCCGATAAATTTTATGACCAATCACAGTACTTGTGGGTGTATCTTTCCCAGAACGCTGGTGGGATCCATAATAACGCAGTCACAAGTTTCTAGTCCAAAATCCGAAAAAAACGCCAAGTCATACCAAGTCTGACGCGATACTTGGCTACATCCAAGTACAGTATAAGTTTGCATAGGGGAGGCTGACCGAAAAATAAGCTCTGCCAGCAGTGAGACCCACCAGGAGGCTTCGTTATAAGCTGGACCGGCCGTAACAGGATGGTAAGGTTTCCCTCTACCATTCTTGACAAGTTGATGCTATGTGAATATCCTTTACACTAATGTCAGTGAACTCACCACTCTTTACATTCTGCTGTGGGGGCTGAAGGAAGCGGACTTGGAGACAGCTGGCGGACCTGCTGCTCTGTGCCGAGATCAGAAACACAGCAGGACGGTTCGCTGCACTCAGCCGCACAAACAGGTGGCATGTGAGCACTGAGAGAAATGATGCTTCAACAGCAAACTTGTCAGCAATTTTCTGCCATATGTTTTCTTTGAACTCTGCCTTTTTTATCCACTGCCGTGCTTGTTTGTGCTCAGTCACACACCAAAATTATGAACTGTTCAGGCCCTGTTTACTTTCATACTGAAAGGAGCTGTTCATGTGAAAAATGTAGACATTTTTATTAGTCATAGGGATTTTCATTTCATTTAATCACAGGATTAAAACCAGCTCTGATTTAAAAAAAAAAAAACACACAAAAAAAACACACATTATCGCACTATGACTGTGCAGGTGTTCAGAGAGATGCATGCATTTGATTCCCAAAACTTTTTCTTCAATTTGGACTTGTTAGGAAATGGTCTTCAGGCCTTGGAAAAAAACTGTGAAAATATGTTTAAATATGTTTAAAATGCATATGCAGTTTGTGGTTCTCAAACCACAACTTTATGCATATGCAAATACATATGCATACTAATGTACAGATTTGCATATGAGCATTATTAGCGTTTCAAAACTCCAGATCGTCGCAACATACACAGAATTACACATTATTATCTAAAAAGATAATAAAAGTTATTGTCTTTTCTCACTATCAGAGCATGTTTATGTGTAAATTCTTACATGCAAAGAAGTAGCGCCATTAGTGTGAAGCATTAGTATATTTACCACAAGCATATGAGACCATCACTAAAGGCTGATTTAAGATTCAATGCTGTTTTGACTTGTCAGTACGACTGAGAGCAATTTGTCGCAGTGCTGTTCAGAAAAGGACAAAAAAGCAACAGAGACACACAGCCTCTACAGACCTGCATTTTACATTGTGTGCCACCAGGTTGTATTTGTCAGGAAAGCTGGAAAACTTAGCTAAACCTTCTTAATCATAGTATCATTTCTTTATGGTAATTATAGCAAGGTACTTGACAGCGATATACTGATGTTTGAAAATGCTCCACACAACACCTATATTGATCCAAAGTGGACAGAGAACACATAATGTGCTTCCACTGGCTTTACCATTGCAAGGTTAGCTGTGTCTGTTTTTTCTTGTCTTTGATGATCTGTGTGATGGTCTTTCTGGAGGAGGAGCAGCTCTGTCTGATGGCCAGATCTGTATTGAAATCCACCAGGTCCTGGTCTTCCTCAGAGGACAGTGTCTCATTACTGTCCTCTGCTTCTGAAAAGCGTAGAAAAAAATACCGCACACAGATTAGAGTAGAGTAAACAGGGAACGGGTTCCTACGCAGTTTAAAATTTGTCATACTTTTCATACTTTTTCCCAAGCCTAATTTCTTGATTTGAAAATTTTGATGTTCAGTATGAGTTATTCAGATAGTCATCTCGCCTCTACAAACTATGACATATAACTTTATAGAGCTGACTAGTTATATAGTAGGTTCAACAAGTGATTACCACCATATTAGCCACCTATCAAACTTCATTCTATTGTTTGAATACTGCTTCCTGCCTATGCTCCCGCTGGAGTCTTACGCCTGAACAATATTGTCACAGGTAGGTTGTTTCAGAGACTATTTTCAGAGGAAGTTGGAGTTTGAGGTGATATTCCGTGAGCTGCATCTCAAGGCGAAAGACATTTGTCTGTTTCAGAACCGACTTGCTGCAGATATCTGTGAGGCCCTGTCATCTCTTCAGCTCAATTTGGCCACTGGTGATGCACTGAGAGTCAGGCAGTTTGATTGACTTTTATGCTGCCCTGTCCAATGGCACTTATCCAAACATTAATTTGGTATCAAGATCTGCACAATCCTCAGCAGCACTTACATTTGCAAACAAACGCTCTCAAGGATGAAGCGTGTGAAAAGGTAATGAAATCAAGACTCACTGATAAACATTTGCACCATTCACTGAATTAGCTGTGACCAGAATAGAGTCTGACATCAACTTACTCATCAGAAAGATGCAAGCCCACAGTTCATACTAAGAAAAATGGAGAGGTAAGCTTTTTTTTTTTTTTTTTTAAATTAGCATACGTGATCAAAATGTCACCTATTTCAGTGCTAATATTATGACAAATAGCTTTTGATATATAAACATCACTATATTACTATTGTTTCTCTCTCTCTCTCTCTCTCTCTCTCTCTCTCTCTCCCAAAAGGAGATTTTGAGATGTTGTCATCCAGCAGCAAGACCAGAACAAGTCATGTCCTGTGATGTCCATATCACAACTAAACTCTGATTTAAAAAGCCATTGGAAACTAGTATATCCATTACCTATTTATAGACTATTTACTGTTACTGACATACTGCAAAAGAGCCAGACAGAGTGATGTGGCCCTCCTAAGAAAAAGTTTGGGGAACCCTGCTCTACAGTTTAGTCTTGTTGCCCTTGATCATAATTAGACTCTAAAAAGGTTTCACAACACCCACAATGTGAAATAATAAATGAAAGCACGAAGTTGTGATTTGAGAAGAGTCAGCCCAGTCAACATGAACAAAAAACAGAGTTTTGCCGTAGCAAGGTAGCTAACGCTTTGTTAGCTAACTAGCCAACAGGCCGATTTAAGAACGTGAAGTTGGTTGGTTATAGTTTGAGTCAGCCTGTCAGGCTGAGCAGCTAAAGGCAACTTCACCATGGAGCATGTTTTTCTTACTTTTTATGGAATTTCTTGTAAATTAATATGACATAAACAAGACATAACAGGAATGGTGGTAAAAACACAGTAGCAAAGCAAACAAAATACAAAGCATAAAGCAAAGCAAGCATACCACGGAATAGCATACAATAGAAAGACATATACACAGTACAAAAAAAGAAATAGAAACACAAGAGCAAGACGTTTTTTTTTTTTTTTTTTTTAAGTGTAGCCTTTGCTTTGCTGTGTGCTTAAATGGAAATAAATTCAGAGCGTATCAGAATATGCTGGCTAAATTGTGTGTGTGTGTGTGTGTGTGTGTGTGTGTGTGTGTGTGTGTGTGTGTGTGTATGTGTGTGTGTGTGTGCATAGGGGGATGGAAAGATGGAAATTATAAATCAAAGCAAAGATTCTGCAATTAATTTGTGATTGTAGCACTGAGAGATCAAGATTCTCTTTGGATGGCTTTTTTAGTTTCTTAATAAGTTTGAGCAGTAATAATAATAATCTTGTTTTATTCTTTTTTCCTTTTTACTTGTCATAAACATTTATGAAGTAGGTTTATTTCAACAGAAATATGTCAGTTTATAAATCGTTCCTCCTTTTCTGTCATTCACAATGTGTGTGTGTGTGTGTGTGTGTGTGTGTCACAAAGAATTAAAAGTGCTGTTTATTTTTGCATTTGGACATGTGCTCCTTGTCACTGAAAGTTAATTGAAACACAAAAGATGACTGCATGTTTGCATTTTAGTATTTAGCTACTATTGCTTCTACTATTACTACTAATACTACTACTACTGGTACTACTTCTAGCACTAATACTTTTACTAAGCTATAACTACTACTGCCATTGCTAATATCATTTGTACAACTACTACTACATAGACTGGGTGCTCCATTACCTGATTTGATCCCACAATCATCTTCTTGGTGGAAATGCATCTGTCCATTGAAGTCTCTGTGAGTTTCCTCTGGTGAGCTGCACATGTTGGATGAGGGCTGAATAAGAAAAGCTCCATCCCTCACTGAACCTTCACTGTCGCGTTTCATTGACATAACATACAGAGCATCAATAAAAAAAATAAAATAAAAAAAAGTGAAAAAGGAGAGCACTGAAGTCAGCCTGTTGTGAAAAACAGTCCACTGCAGATCATTTGTCCTTCTGACTGTGGGCTAATTCTGCACACAAGTTAATCCTTAAATACAGTTTGCCAGTCCTCACACAAGTCCAGGGAAAGATTCAAAAGATTTGCAATATTGCAGTGTCCAGCATTTTCCAACCTGCTCAGTTCATAACAACTGTGGATCTGATCTTGAAAATAAAAACAGAAAAACTATCTGTGTCTGTCTAAAGCTTTGGTCAACCTGAGAGAACAACCTTTGACTAATAAAGCTGCTGTGGCAAGGCAGAGCTAATGAGGCTGTGGATGCATTCATCATATTTACAGAAGATTGGGGCTGATCCAGGTTATCAATGATTAACAGAAAAAAACCCATCCATCCATCCGTCTATCCATCCTCCCTTCCCTAACCTGACCATCAGCTAGCCTAGTATCCTGAAACAAAGTAATGCGTCTATTATCAAAGTGCTTTTCTTGCCAATAGCAAACATACATTTTATTGATAGAGGAAACGTGCACGCGCGCGCGCGCGCATTTTGAGTAAGATTTTCAGTCTATAATGTAAATTTGACGAAGACTTTCAGTTCTGTACGAAACATAAATACTGAATCCAATTTTGTGTCTGACTGTCTGTAATATTGGTTTCTCTAATATTTCAGGGATGTAATCAAAGGGTGGATTTCATATATTTGCATTTAGGATTGTGATCTTTACCAAACAGAATGGGATTGTTTTCTATGTATTCTAGCTCTTTAACATCACGCTCCCCCCACACACAAACCAAAAAGCTTAATCAATTAACCAGCAGCAGGAAATGAGATCAAACATCTGCCTGATCTAACAAAGATAAGTGCTGTCGTTTCTCTGACCCAAGGATGCAGACATGGATAGACAATGGACAAGGTAAGGAAGATCATGGATCTAAGTTAAGTTTCTAGTCAGATAATCACCAACTGAGCGGTGCGTTAATCGTCTTCCTGTTAATAAAAGTTCATTTAAGATAAGCCAACTATGTCAGCCGACAAGTGTAGAGCGTTGTCATCGGCTAGCACGTCGTTAGCTTGTCGTTAGCGAGCTGTTCTTGCCCGCTAATGTCAGCAGGGCTGGAAAAAATGGTTGCAAAGGAGCGCGCTCCTCTTCTCCGACTTTTTCATTGTTTATCTGTGCAGTTGCGCTGGGATAATGAATTCTGCATTGTTCTGTCTGCATGTGTATTATCCGCATGTGTATTATCTGCACGACGGCTGTGACAGCTATTTTGCTAAGCTTTAAATAGACGACACTTCTGCAGTCGATTTTACAGTTTTTAGCTAACGATAAGCTCGTGCCTAGCCAACCATACCTGGCTAAAGCTAACACGTTTAACCTTAAAGAAATAAGGCTGACATTGTAAGATAAACTAACTATTCTAAAGTGCGATTAAGACAGTAAAAATCAACGCCAAGGCTTTAATAAGTGCAATTTTTTCTGTCCTTCTTGCGCCCTCTCATGGTGTAGTTACGGGCCAGTGCCGCAGGGAGACGCTGTTTACTTGTACAGATGAACACTTTCAAGATGTACTCTCAAGCTCTGGGCCCGTATGTACAAAGCGTCCAAGGCTAAAAGTAGCTCTTAGTGACGTCACTCTTAGAAAAATCTTAGAATTCCTTGGATTCTAAGATTTTTCTTAGAATTTTTCCTTGCTAAAATAGAAATTATTCACAAAGCGTCTTAGACCTTAAGAGAGCTCCTAAGGCGGAAAAATGTTAGGAGTGGGGAGGTGGACTTTTAAGAAGCCTAAGAGTGTCTTAAACAGAAAGGAGAGATATTCTCCATAGCTAAATGACAGCGATTTAATAACACGCTACCGGCTCGATCGTGCAGGGTGTTTGTGGTGGACCACATTTTTACTGCTTTTCATAAGGACGTCTGCGTCCACCATTAATATCATATACATTAAGTAGTAAAATTACCAGCATGGACAGTAGGG
>OMLF01021733.1:5071-16163 GCA_900302615.1 Holocentrus rufus | reverse complement strand
CAGAGAGCCAGAACGGTAAGAGGGTCACCCTGCACCTGCTGAAATGGTAGAAACAAGCCCTAATGCTAATTCAAATCCAGATTGTTCTCACTGAAAGTTATGGTTAACTTAATCACTGACACAGTTTTCAAGTTGTAAATAAACAAAGTAGCCCATAATGGTCCAACAGCCGACTACCACCCTGATCATCATCATCAGTGATAGTCTAATGATCCTGATGGTAATTTCCACACCATAGAGCTCAAAATTATGAATGGGAAACCACTATATAAGGCAAAAAAAAAAAAACATTTATTACAGCCTTCACACCCACATTCTCAGGTTTAAAGGCTGTAATAAAATTTTTTTTACACTATATTATGGTTTCCTGTTCTGGTTTCCTGCTCAATAATTTTCCCACTGCACTTAACAGCAGCATTATCTCAGAGAATTTTCATGTTGATAAACAATGGCACAGGAGTGACATTTTTTATTGATTTGCTTGCACAACAAATCAATCACCTAGCCCGCAGCTGAATGAGTGATGCTGCTGCACAGTGTTGGCAAGCAAATGGATGACGGATATCATTCCTCACATACAGCAGAGGTCCAGATGAGTCCTGCTACGGGAGACTTGACCCAAATCTGGGCTGAGCTTCGAGCACTGAAGGACTTGGTGGTGGAGCAGAAAGTGCAGCTGGCTGTCACTCAAGCTCAACTGCAAGAAGTGAACAACAAATGTTCAGGTGTGACGCATTATCGCTGCCTGTTCGTCTCTGATTCAAATGAGTTCCCCTTGTATTATCATAATTATAAACATCATCAGTGGTACTAAACAGTTATTCTGTTGTTCGTGTCCTCTTCTCTCTCACTGTCCTTCTTCATCAGACCTGGAGCTTAGGCTGATTAAAGCAGAGACCCACGTGGAGATTCTGAGAACTGAGAATGAGGGTACACACACACACACACACACACTGTACTGCATGCAGACTCATTCCATGTGCCTCTGTCTGTGTTTCAGTCATCAAGGCCCAGCTGGTAGCGAGCATTAGCCAGGTGGAGGAGCTGGAGAAAGTCAGTGCAGGTGATCAGACGAAGGACAACAATACATTCTCCTGGCACTTAACTGGTATTATTTTGACATGTTCACAACTTTCTTTTGTTTGTTTTCAGACACATCTGAGAGACTGAGCGCAAGCGAGGGCCAAGTGGACGAACTGAAAAAAGAGAACGCTGGTTAGTGTAACACAACATTTAAACTGTGCAGAGTTTACAGAACAAACGGAACATAGCCATTTAGTGCAAATATTTCATTTTTTAATACCCATTCAATTTTTTAAAATTAATTAATTAATTAATTTTGGATAATCAGGACTTATTAGTTAGTATGATTTTCTGTGGTCTGTAGACCCATTTCAGCATCTTAGTACTGTGGAAGGGAACTTCAGCAACTCTGAGCTGCAGGTAGAGGAGTTGGTGACCGAGGTGATGAAACTGAAGAGAGTTAACACACATAAAACACAGTTAGTGGACTGTGGTTAATTCACCGTAATAGTCCGTTGACTCACATCACTATGAAGCTTTAAATTCAAGTGTTTCCTTTTGCAGCATACTTAGCATGTGTATGTGCGTGTGTGTGTGTGTTTGCATGTGTCCCACAGAAAAAAAGGTTGCATTTACTACTACTTTGGGATCTTCTGGTCAATATGGGCCCTTTAACGGACACACCACTGTGGTTTATAAGAACATCATCACAAACATTGGAAGTCATTACAACTCAACCACTGGTAAGTAGAATTCTATAACCTACAATATTTTTTATTTTGCCTGTATCCTCAAGAAAACAATCTATGGATCTCCCAGTATTGTGTTCTTTAAATTCTATGAGCTGTATGTGTGGGTATGTTTGCATTAAGACATTCAGTATATTGTATATATTTTAAGTGTGCTGTAGCTTAGCATGTCTTTAAGTTATAAGCATGTAAGATATAATGAAGACTTGTCCCCCCCAAACTCCCTCCAGGTGAGTTCACAGCACCGGTTACAGGAGTGTACCACTTCAGCTTTAGGATCTTTGGAATCTTGCGCACTGCTGGTTCCCTAGTAGCCAGCCTGCGCAGAAATGGTGTTTATGTTGCTGAAGCAAACATCCATATGGGCTACACCACTGAGTTTTATTTGTACAGGGCTGTTACTCTCAAGCTAGAGAAAGGTGATGTGATTGATGTTGTGCTGCCCCCGAATAAACATATTTATGATGACACCCATGAACGGAACACCTTCAGTGGCTTCCTGCTCTTTTCCATGTGAGGAGCTTTTCCTGGCAGGTTTAGGATTACATGCTATGTGTATCTTTACAATGACTAGACATCATTTTTAAAATAAGATAATCATGTAACAATAAAATATAAATTGCAAGTGAGTTAAATGTTCAATAACATGTAGTTGATGACGCCTGTAGAAATCTCTGATTTTGCTAATGTTGGCCAATACATTGGACTCCATAGCTGTAACTTTGCCCTTTATGAAAGTATTCTTGAATGGAGACGCAGCGTATGTGGAACCCAACTGTGGAGAACTCTGTATCAGTCCCTGTGTAGTTGTTCTTGTTTCTTGCAATGATGCATCAGGGCTGTGTCATGACACTAGAGGTCAAGAATTTGAATGCTTGATTAAATGAAAATATAAGGTTTCAATAAAAATAGGAATCCATGGTGCCTTTGGTGTACCAGATTATTTTTAGTATCTATTTGTAAGTTCTACTGGTCAAATACTGTCAGCCTGTTCCAATTTTGCCTGGATCTTAAAGACTCACTGTGTGTGTTGGGAAAGAAAAGTGATTGTACATGAAATTGCCACAATTAAAAGGCCAAATAAACAATCAGGGTGCAAGTGAACAACCAATAAAAAAAATAAAATAAAAAGTCTTTACATCGTTTTTAATAGGTGGGAGAAGAGCATTACAAAGCAAGAGCAGATTTCATCATCGTCCAGTCATTCACAGATAAAATCCCTGATAAAACAACAATGCATTTTATGGCTTATTATTAACGCATGCTTTGTGAGCACAGATGATGATAAAAAAAACAAAGAAACAAAAAATAAAGAAACAAACAAAAAAATAATATTTTTTCCAGGCTTTGGGGGTAATTATCTCATCCAGATCATTGTGGAAAGTATTTCAGTTCTTTGCTGTAAATTGGGAATGCAATACAGGAAACTAAAGGAAACTAAAGGATGCTAAACATGTAACCATAGTCAAATCTGCAGAATAAAATGTTTCGCCACTATTGCCATTAAAAACATATTGAAATATTGTATGTAATATAAAGTGTTCCCAGTCACTGTAGAGTTGTGATTTTTTTGTGATGACTTTAATTTCTCCAGTGAACATGCAGGTCAAATGAGTGTCAATTCTCTCTCATTTAAGAGACATTCCAAGTGAAACTGCTGCAGTACAGCAGCTTGGGTAAATCTCAGTTACAGTGTTGTTTACCTTGTTGTGATGAGTCATGAGAAACTCAGATGACTGGCTGTCGACCAGTGACTGGAACAGTTTGAACTGCTGGACTCTCTCTGAGACCCTGACACATACTGTGGGATTCACAGGCTGATGAAGCATCTACAGATACACTCATTATTTTATCATATATTCCTGAGCTGGCTGACCATCTGTGTGCAGGCTCAGTCACTGGTATATCATTATGTATAAGGCCATACTGAGAAAGCTACTTAGGACTTTAATTTGGGGGACAGTGTAGTCTGAGGTACCAAAAGTGTCTTCTGCTTACTGTCTCTGAAGCCTGGACAGAGTATGTTCTCATTATATCTGCCCTTTTTGCATGGAAAAAGCTGCCTTGAATCTACAGGATTACTGGTTACTTCAAGAGGCTGCTAGGACTATGGAGGGTAAATCTGCTGGAAATTGTAGAAGGATTAAATACATTAGTTATTTTATGAGTGTTTCTTATCTCTCGGCACCCAATTTTCCCATGAATTGCCTTTCACTACTATAAAATGTTTATATTATGTTCTGTCTGTAACTAAATGCATTATTGCTTATCTTAACCAAATTATCGTTAGAATTGTCATTTTTGTTCTCAGTGGGGATAACTAAATAGAAAAAATACATTCAGAAAAAACAAAAGACAACCAGTAATTGACAGCCATATCATCGTACACTGGAGGGTTTGTAAAGGTTCAGTATTGGAACTGGGCGATAGTCTGTGTGAGTGTTGAAAAACTGGCAAACAAAAGCTAGCAAATGTATTATTTCTCCACAAATCATAGCAAATGTCTGTGCAAAATGATGACAGGTTTAACATGAGAAGGACTGTGCCTCAGCTCAACCTAAAATGTTGTTTCAAAAAGTCATACAATGCGCATACATCAACATTCTGCTACTTGATTTATAAAATGCCAAACTCAGCTTTAGGCTTCCATAACCCGAATGCTACAAATCAAATCATATCACACTTTAATTGTATTCTTCAGTCCATACTATTGGTGTGAAACAGAAATGCAAAAAGGCCTGACTTGATTTCATCAAATCAGCCGATTCTTGCTCTCTTTTTTGGTTTTGTAAACGATTAATAACATTCAGAAAACTCCTTACTGATAGCCTGGTGAAAGATAAGATGTATGAAAAAGATGAAAGCATCAGTAAACAGGACTGTCTCATATCAGAAGATCAGAAGTGGAAACAAAAATTTAAGTCATCTTGGAATCATAAGTTGAACAAAAGGCTTACTGGATGAATCCAGTGCTGACTCACTTTGGTGTTTGTATATATATGTGTGTGTGTGTGTGTGTGTGTGTGTGTGTGTGTGTATGTGTACTGTTCTGATACACTTCTGATACACCGCTATCCCTCAGTCTAAAACTATACCTGTAAACGTTCCCAAAATTCTGGTTTCCCTGTCTTTTACATTCCTTGCTTGCACATGAACGCATCACAGTAACGCATTAAGCATCAAACAAATAACATCTGAGAAACAATAAATTAATAAAACATAATAAATAACATAGAATACATTCAAGTACATCAGTTCCTCAATACTGGAATGCAGGCAGGTTCTCCTTTTGCAACTTGCGACGTTATTTCAGTCCACAGTCCAGTGGTTGGAGTGTTTGTGGGCTACAGCACGTGCACAGCATACAGTCGGTAACCACATGCACCTCCCAAATCTACGCCCAGCTAAGTTAACTTGAACTGCACAAAAGGGCAGCAATTTATGATATCCTGACTTTGCTCTTTAATATTAGAGAGTCCTCATGATCATGTGAGCTGTCATGAAGCTCTGTTGCACTCGTGTCTCCCAGCCCCTTCTAACATGTCAGCTATCCCGGGTCAAACTCTGCCCACATGTACAATGGCTGCTGCCTCACTGGCGACCCCATGTACCTGGGGTTAGAGACCAGAGGTTGTTCAAAGGTCATTTTAAAAGCTTTAGAGGTTGTGGTCCACTCATAGTGCAGTGAGGGTGCGGAACACCTGCGTGAGGCAGAAGACGGAGGCAGTGAGCGCCGTGCACTGTTTGGCTAGCAGCTTGGCGCTCAGGTCCTGGCAGCTCCGCTTGCCACTGGCGCGCTCTGCTGCCAGACAGAAGTCTCTGAACGACCGCGCCACATCTGCCAGACCTGTAACCGCCTCTGCGTTCCTCCGGTCACACCGGTCACAGCCAGAGAACCAGAGGCAAACCCCTGCCAACTCCACCAGGGTCCGGAAACTGTCAGCTAGGAAGAGGAGCATTTCCTCTGGCGTCTGCCCCACCCCCACCACCTTCTGGCAGCTTGCCATTAGCTGCCGTGCCTCTATGTGAAGCACCCGCTTGTTCTCTGTAAAGTGTGCAGGGCAGGTGTCTCTGGGGTGGCGGCCACCACGACCTCCCACAGACCGGTCAGCCCCTCCACCTTCCAGGATGGAGAGGAGCTGGTTCACGTCACCACGGAGTATTTGGAAACCTGCGGGGGGCTCTGGGTAGCGTTGCTGGCCCAGCCTGTTGATGGTGTCTTTGTGCGTTTGAGACAGTAAACAGTCAGAGGCTTCAGACAGCGGCGAGAGGAGAGGGCTGAGCTCGGATGCAGTGGAGGAAAAAAGAACAGAGCGTGGAAAGGAGGGAGAGAGAGAGGAGGAGGAGGGAAAGGTTGGAGGAGAGGTGGAGAGAAAAGAGGGAACAGGGGGAGTTGTCATGAGAGGAAAGCCTGCCCCAGAGGTTTGGGTCACACCACTGCTCTGTGTGCGGCAAGAGAACTCGTAGACTGTCAGCTCATCATCGAAGCTGTCCCCCCCGCTGAAGCAGTTGGTATAGACCATTGGGCACCCACAAGCATCCAGTGGTATCTGTACCCCCTCTACAACGGACTCACACCCAGATGCCAGCACAGAACTGCACCCATAACCAGGCTTTAAGGGTGGGGCAGACCCGGTCTGGGCTGGGGTGTTTGTCTGTGACATGTCCTCACAGATAGTAAACACTCCACAGCCTGAGGAAAGTGCTTTCAATGAGTCTGACTTCTCTCCTGTAGGCCTACAAAGGCCCATTAAGGGCCTGTCACTACTGGTCCTTCTTATTCTATCTGACTGATTGTGAAAAGGGAGTCCTGGCCCATTTAGATTCTGTGTGGTCACCACCATTGGAGGTGGGATGTAAGGTGGACCTGGAATTTCTGTTCTTGGGCCTGTAACTGCCATCTTTGATTCTGGAGCCTCTTTTACAGGGCCAGGAGTATCCATTTTTGGACCTGAAGTATCTCTTTGGAAGTCTAGGTTGCCCACTATGGAGCTTGGAGGCTGTACTACTGGTCCTGGTGTGTCTTTGTAAAATCCAAGAGACAGAGGCTGACTTTGGTGTGCTGGTTTGGGTTCGGTCTGGACAGGCAATGGTGGGCTTTCGTAGACCATCGCCACCCTCTCCATCACTTCCTTCACTTCCGACACTGTAGAACGTGTGATCTCAGCTGTGGTCGTTTTCACGACAATATCACCCTCCACATCTGATCCTGTAACTGTGGCATCAGAGTCGTCCGAGTCCACTGCATCTGCATCTGTGATCATTTCAAAGTCCACCGTTTTTGTGACATCATGAACATCTGTTATCTTGATGGTGATCTCAGTGTCGTCCCTACTGCTTTCTTTAGTGGGACTCTGGGTTTGGCTCTCAAGCCCAACTTGGTTGAGGGTTTCTTGGGAGCGAGATAAATAGCGGGGCAGGTTTTGAATCTTCTCCCTAAGTGTGGAGGCAGATAAGCGGCCCATGATGCTGGGGGAACAGGTCTGGAACAGGAAGTGAGTTGGAGAAGGAGGCTTTTTAGAGAGATCATGGATTGTGACTGTGTTACCCTTTGCTAAACTAATGCCTGGAGTAGGTGTAGATTCAACATTAACCTTAGCTGAGCTATTCTTAGAGCTTGCTTCACCACTTGGCTTATTTAATGTAATGCTAGAATTAAATGTAGGAGATGTAACACTTGTTGCCGCTCCAAGCTTTGCTGTGATGGAGTTTATCGCACGGGCATAATCAGAGTTAACAGAGTGAATCCTTGTATCAGAATGTGAGCTGGTATGAGCTTCAGTGTTTGTGATGGTAAGACATTGGCTACTAGTTCGGGTCTCAACATTGCCCTCTGTGCCTATTTTAGCACTGATGTTATTTGTAACTGTATCAGAATCATTGCTGCCCTCTGCTCCCTTATCGCTCAAACTATTATTTAAGACAATACTCATTTCATCATCATCAAAAACACTGTCAGAATTTATGCTGTCCGTCACTTCATCACTGGCTGTCCTGGTACTGACATTACTAACTGCGTCATCCTCTTTAACATTGCCATGGACTTCAAAATCTATTTGTGCTTTGTTAATGTAGTTGTGATTACTAATTGGCAGCTCTGGACTTTGGGCTTCACCACTTTCTTTGTGGTTTGAAAAACGTTTTTTGGTTGAGGTTTCCATGTCTTCGTTGCCCCCTTCTCCCCTCACTGAGTCAATGTTGGTTCTGTTACGAACTGGTGATGGAGGTACAGGGGAGGTGGGTGGAGGTGGTGGTGGTGAGTATGATGGAGGATTTAAATCGTCAACCACACCCTCAAGTGAGATATGTGCCTGCCCATATAAAATTTGCTCTAAGGGACTCAATTGAGAACTGGTAAGAACATTGCTACCTTTGGCATTCACTTCTGTCAAACATGTAGGCGATGCGTTAGCTTCCGGCTGCCTTTCAGCACCTACGAGTGGTCTCTTTAAACTGGATGAGAGCCCCCTTACTCCCTCCTCCCCCTCCTCTCCTGTTTCCTCACCCTTATCCTCCTCCTCGATGATCTCGGGCAAAAACATATGACTGGTGAACGGCCCGTTCCCGGACACACCTGTTAACTCGTCTTTGTCACCCTCCCCTTTCCTCTCTCCCATCTCATCCTGTCCCTCCCCCTCCTCTTTTCCGTCTCCCCTCCGGTCAGCACTCTCCTTCCCATCTGGCTCCACCCTGCAGCGGACAACGGTGATAGAAGGAGAGACTGTCTTCACCAGGTCTGTGACTGATTTGGATTCCATGGAATCAGGTTCCATCTCCATCTCCTGCTTCCTGGCCCTGGAGGGTGCCCCTGGGTCTCTGTTCTGGTCCTGAGACCCCGCCCCATGGAGGCGGGGTTTGGACAGGATGGGCTTTGACTCAAGCTGGGCCGGTTCCCCCTCAGAGTGAGTTAGGGAAGAGACAGTAGGACTGGGGTTTTGGGTTTGCTCTGAAGGCTCTGGATCTGGACTGAGCATCTGGCCATCATCGGCTTGGGCCAAGAGGTTCTTATGAAGCCTGGTTGAGACCAGGTCCTGGTTTGAATCTACATCTGGCTCTGGGTATGACACCCTGGAGGTAAAATCCGTTTCCATGAAGGAGCGCCGCTTACGGGATCTCTTCCTGAGCTGGAACAATGTTTCTCTCCCTCCTCCTACTTCCTCTTCTCCTCTCTCTTCCTTTTCTGTTCCTTCCCCTTCAGTTTCTGCCACAGAGATTGCGATGTCGCTAAGGCTGAGCGTGCTTAGGAAGTCCAATTTCATCTCTGTGGAGAAATCTGTAAAACAGTAAAGAAAATGTCTCAGGCAAACATACATTTTACACATGAAGCTACTATCAAAATCTCTCTTCGTCAGGCTTTCAAAGCATTTGTCCTGCATTTATGGCACCAAAAAAACCCAAACACTTAACATTTAACATTTGAACTAACTGACCAATTAACTATTGTATCACTTTATATGTGCATAAAGGTTACTCAAAGATGAGTTATGTTGATTCCAACTTGTTTAATGATTTTATAAAATAGCCTGTTTATCTCACAGTGCTCAGGACCAGATGGCACATGTATTAGTGGTGATAAATATGAAAATATGGACTTCAGGCTTAAGATTGAATCAAAGGGCATAAGATGACATCAATAATTGGCTCAAAGACAGCCCCACCATGAAAGCTAAATCACCTCTAGGCACGGCCCCTGAGGTTGGGTCTTCAGGTGAGGTGAAGCGATCTCTGGCATCGAAGAACTCCTCATCAGAGCTGCTGTCTCCAAAACCAGGCGGCGGGTGAAGGATGGGGAGAGGCTCCACGTCTGCCGCCTTGGCCTGACCTCCCTCCACCACCACCACCTCCTCCTCCTCCTCCTCCTCCTCCCCTCCAACTGCTCCCTCTTCTCCCTCAGCGTGAGGAAGGGGGCGGGGAAGGCTGCGGGCGCTGTCGGGGGTGACGTTGGAGCAGAGTTTGTAGTAGCAGCGCGCGTCGCTCTGGTCGAAGTTAAACACAAATTCCATGCGGGAGGAGGGCGAGGATGGGGAAGGGGACAAGAGATGTTGTGGGAACCCACCCTCGCCGCCTCCTCCTCCTCCTTCACCTGCTCTTCTCACAAGCCCGTCAATCTCTTTCAATATCCTCCTCCTCCTCAGTTCCTCCTCTTCATCGTCCTCTTCCTCGCTGGCCTCTGGGGGACTGGGCAGGTAGTCCACAAGGCGGGAGAGCTCGGCGAAACACAGCGAGTTGTCATCGGAGCAGGGGTTGACTGAACATTTCACCATGTCGTCAAGGCTCCCCGCGGCGGAGGTGGGCGGAAGGAGGTGGGGGTCGGCCCCGTCGCCTGACCTCCTGCACCCCCCTTCTCCCTCCCCTCGCCCTCGCCTGTCGCCAAGCGCGTCATCATTTGTCGAGCCGACCGTGAGGTGGATAAAGGGGTGGGAGTGAGAGGGAGGAGGGGTGAGGAGGTGAGGTTGAGGGTGCGTCTGGGAGTAAGGATGAAGGTGAGCATCGTGGTGAGGATGGATGGAGGACGAGGAGCAGGAAATGAGGTCATCTTCCTCCAGCGCATCAAGGGAGTCACTGGAAGGGCTGGTGAGAACGCGCGAGTCGGTGCGGCACGAATCTGATGCTTCTGACGCAGACGGCTGCTCATCGGCTGCTTGCCCCTCTTCTCCGCCTCCCTCGCCGCCTTCTCCCCCCTTCTCCTTGTCCGTCCCCGCTTTTTTCCCTCCTTCACATGACTCATTGTCTGTTATCTTGATCTGTATTTCCCCACGACTGCATGCGCTCTCCTCTGCTTTCTCCTTCCGTTCTTCATCTCCCTCTTTGTCCTGTCTCTCCTTGGCTGGCAGAGACTTTTCTTTCTCGGTGTCAGCATCCTTTTCTTTTGTATCCCCCCAAGGTTTATCTCCTCTGTCTTTGCCGTCTTTGCTTCTCTTCCGGTCTCGGTCTTTCCGCTTTCTTCCCTCTGGGTCTGATGAGGAGCGGATACGGGGACGGGGTTTGTCATCATGAGGGACCACGGCAACGAGGGCATCCATGTCCAGGTCGTCTGAGGAGTCGTCACTGTCGCTGCCACACCGTGACACATAACCTGTGAGACACATACACACACACACACACAAACACAAAGACATACACATACACATATGAGAATATGACACCACAGAATGAAAAACTGTTATAGATAAATCCACAAGCATGCCTGAGTGTGCACATTGTGCATTTGTGTGTGTAATGTTTTTTTGTTTTTTTTTTCTGCACACCTTCCTCAGCAGAGACTCTGTGCTTCTTGGAGTCGTCTGGCCAGGGGAAGATGTTGAGGTTGGGGTCAACAA
>OMLF01021726.1:6272-20511 GCA_900302615.1 Holocentrus rufus | reverse complement strand
CTTCATGTGGACAAAGCTACTCAAACTGACTTTGGCCCCTAAAAGGTTATGTTTTTCTGTGTTTCACTCTCCAACCTCATTTGATTATCTGCATGCTGTATACACCTGGGAGGTTGATACTAATTATCCACTATACTGCATACTATACTGTATGGTACTACTGATACTAACAACACACTGGGTATTACGTTTGTTGCATCACTACTGATTTATTATAATGCCAAGTATATGCACTGGATTTTGTTTAATGATCAGCATGACTCTTATAACTGGAATATGTGTCGCGAGTATGTAATAGTGGCATTGTGTGTTTTCTCCTTTCATTTGGTATTTTCAGGCATCACAAATGTATATTGAGGTTTGTTGTCTGTTTGATTGTGACTTACAGTCACAAAGGGGGGATTGAGGGGGCTTTTCCTGAAACATTGTATTACTGCTATATAAGCTGTTCAGTTGGGATCAATATATTTGTTGGGATCAATATAATTCAATCAATATATTCAATAAACACCATATAAAGTGTTAAAGTGATTAAAGAATCAACAGATAAAATCAGAATGACATAAACATTTACAAATTAAAGTTTGTGTGTATAGAATATAAGCAGGTGTATCGAGGAGAATTTTCAGTCTTCCCCGGGGATTGACTCATGCTTATTTCTGTTTGAGATCTTAAAGAGAAATAAAGCCTTCTCCACACTCTGCCTGATTCCTGATCATCATTTTTTGGACCTGTTCAAGGACCCTTCCAGCCTAGATTATTGTACTTCAGTTTAGAGAAGTTTTTGACAGCATTTTTGCCATCATATATTTATATAGGCTATATTGTGACTTAATTAAGTTATTTATTTTTGTTAGACAAATGCTAATTATTTTTCATGAGGAGGCAGAGATTAACTGTTTTGTTTTTTTTCTGGTGACCTTTGATGTCACGAAAACAGGGAATTGACACCATTTCCTCTGAGGGGGATTTTGCACTGATCTGGTAAGTTGGTCAGTAAACATGCCATGACTTTCTTGCTTCAAACTACATCACGAAAGGAAAGGCTTTTACTGGGAACCTAATAAGCCTGATCTATGCGTGCCAACACATTGAAATCACAAATTATATCCATATACACACATATATGCATATAATCTCCCATATACTGTATATATGAAGCCTATCATAAACCATTTAACTCTGCCGCTGGAAATACTAATTGTGCTTTTCTTCCAAGAAGCAACCGATAGTCTGTAACTGACGGATTGTGTGAAGGATCCTTCACGTAGCCAGGAACAGATTAGTCTGCCTCTAATGAGGCATGCTGGACTGGGAGTTGAATCTAACCGTTATATAATCATACGGGCTGTAAAGAATATTTATTTATTTATTTATTTTACTGTAAACTATATTATAATACAGATAGTATAGTATAGTATGGTATAGTGTAATTATAATATAGGCTGACAAGTGTTATTCTTAGGCACAAGAAAAAAGTCTCTTAGGCCAAATGATGATTTAGTGCCAGAACAGGTTTTAAAACTGTTAAATTAGTCCACAGTGTCCACTTTAGTGTCTCAAATGGAGAAGCTCCAAATATGCTCCTAAAGTATATAAAATGTGATTCCAATAAATTATTTTGTTACTGTTTCGTTTACATTTCGTTTCGTTTAAGTATTATGACCGTCCCTGTATTATTATCGTTAAGGGACATCATTTTTTTGCTGAACGCAATGTCACTTTCGTAATACAGGTCAATATTAATTAAGTGTAACTGATTGACTGATTGATGTGCGGTCATCCTCCCCACAATGACACATTTTACGTACAGGCATTTACTTGGACAGTGGTTCCGACACGCGCGTCATTATTGCGTGTCTGTAAATATGGAAGGACCCTTGAGAGCTCTGAACCAGGACGCGGGCTAATGTGGATTTCAATAAATAACCGATTTGCTAACAAAGTTTGCCTGTAAATGAAAGTATGACTGGAACATCTTCATAAACGTCCGGAAATAAATTCTGTCGACTAAGTGTCAGCTACTTGTTCCCTCAACGGAGAACTAAATGCTCCAGTTGAGCCTGTAAAAACTAGCTGGCTAGCTAACAGCTAGCTAGCAGGTTGCACTGGCTGCACAATTTGGTCACTCAGTTGTGTTTCTCATAAGACTGCGAGGAAAGTGAAACTCCCCATTGTCAGTAACCAGTAAGCTGTTGTATACTCGTAACCGTGTTTGCCCGCAAAATATATCCCGGATTCTGGTATGGGCCAACTTCACCCAACTTTAGCTGGCTATTGATAACTGCAACATAAACAAGGTAACGTTAGCGATAACGTTTAAAAATAAGTGAGTTTCGTGAGACTTCAGAGCTTGAATTATGTCCACTAGGTTGTCTAGTCCTTCTAACATTGGGGGTTACCCCCTGAAATTACGGCTGGTGATATTGAACTGTTAGTGTATGGTGATATTGACATGATTAGATGATTATGAATGCATGGTAGGTAGCTAGTGCTTTCTTGGTGTGAACACCGTTTATAATATTATGACATGTCACTAAAGCTTATAATATAGTGATGAAAAACCTATGAATGTATGTAGTTGTTGCTGTAGATTGCCTGAGGATATTATTTCTTCTTAGTCCCCCAATCCTAGTTCTTAGTCTGACCCAAGATAACAGCAAAGTAAAAACCAGTTATGTCTAGAGTCCTATCTCTTGCATCCCTGGTCATCTCACTTGTGTCACTGTTGCACGTCATCTCTTGCCTATCTTCTCCTGATTCCTGACCGTCCTACCCTCTCTGTTACAGTCATGATGAAGAGGAGGGGTGAAACAGCATCAGCACCACTGCTGGGCAGTAAGAAACGGCGTGACGACGCCAGCTCAGATGAGGAGTCACCACTGCTGTCGACCAGTCAGGGTAAGCCAATGAACGACACAACCACGACATGAAAGGCTGTGGTTATGCCACATTTCAGATCTCAAAAAGTGTTTTGATCCTTGTGATTCATCCTGTCAAATCAAGTAATGAGGAGCTTTTTTGTTTACTTTAGTTTCTTTACTTCCTTGTCTGTGTCTGGTGTGCATGTCCTGTCCAGACTCCAGCCAAAGTGACTCACACAGCGACCAGGAGGATTACAGGCCAGGATTCTCTTTACCCACCAAATCCCACAATGCTGCAGACACAGACGCCCCCACACAGAGCTCCTCCAAGTTCGCTATGTACAACAGTGTGTCACAGAAACTCATGGTAATGTATTAAAACTTCTTGATTCTTCAATTTGCAATTTACTTTGAAACATGTTAGAGAAAATATTACATTATCCAATGTTTTTTCCTCACCCACGGTTTCTCTCTCTCCTTCCCATCCTCACCTCCAGGCCAAGATGGGTTTCCGTGAGGGCGAGGGTCTGGGGAAGTTTGGGCAGGGACGGAAGGAGATTGTGGAGGCCTCTACCCAACGAGGGAGACGGGGTCTTGGTCTCACGCTGCAGGGCTTCCAGGGCGAGCTCAATGTGGACTGGCAGGATGAACCTGAGGTATGCAGCAGTAATAATACAGTGCTATTTTGAATTAGAGATGAGGATCAGATTCTTTGATTGATTGATCAGCTTGTCTGCCTCATAATTAAGAGATTGGCATTTATAGCTGTGATTCACATTAAGTGTTTTCTGTTTCTAATGTGTGTCCATTATTATAATCTGTTATTCTCCATCTCACTCTTACTCTTCTCTCTGTTCATCTCTCTTTTATCTTGTTTCCTGTTTGTCTGTCCAGCCCAGTGCTATAGAGAAAGTCGAGTGGTTCCCAGAATGCTCTACAGAGATCCCAGATGCAGATGAGCTGAAGGACTGGATGATGCTGGGACCGGTACCAAGCACACACACATACACACACAAATACACACCCACTCACTTAGATAATACATCATGTATTCACCTCCGCTTATTATTCTACATACGTACTTTGTAGACCTCTAAGTGCAGACACCTTGTTTTTGTTTACTTACAGAGGAAATTAAAGATTGAGGATGAGACAGAGTTTTGCACTGAAGATCTCCTGCACACCCTTCTTAGGTGCAAGGTGAGTTATAACATCCTCCCCAATTCAGACTTGCTGCTGATTTTTAGCAACTGTAAAAAAAAAACCCAAAAAAACAAAAAACCCCATCTTGATAGCACGCATAAAAATAATTAAAGCATGTAAAGTAGCATGTTTCTCTGCTGGTTTTGATCTTGCACCAGATGGTACTTTGTATAAGATCGAAAGGGGCTTAAGTTCTTGGAGGTAATATTATAGTCAGTCAGTGATATGCAGTCTCCACGTGTCAGGAGCGTCTCACTGTGTCTGTATGTTGTGTTCAGACGGTGTTTGATGACCTGGAGGGCGAGGAGATGAGGAGAGCACGGACACGCTCCAACCCTTACGAGACTATCAGAGGAGCTTTCTTCCTCAACAGGTCAGTCTTTTGCCACCAGCTTCATGTCTCACAGCTGTTCACTTCTATTTTTCATGCATAATACAGCTTAAACAAAGTATTCTCTTACCTGTAGGGACAATAACAAGGTATCTTATGTGTTTATTGTTTTTAGAGCAGCCATGAAAATGGCCAACATAGACCACTGCTTTGACCATATGTTCACCAACCCAAAGGATTCACATGGGGTGAGTCGTTCAAAACAAACATTGATACATGTCATGTTGCATCTGGGGTTTATTTTACCAAGCCTGAGCACATTAGGCTGATGACTTTGGAAAGTGTTATGAAGTTTCTTGTTAAATTTTGTGTATTATTAGTAATCATTATGGATGACTGCCTTATATTCCTGAACCTAATATTTAAGTTTTGTTTTACAGAATCAAATCATTATCACCAGGATATAGCATATTCTTTTTCACAGTGATGTGGCTAACTGTCTAATCCTGCTTTGTGAAATAACCCTTAGGGTAAAAGAACTCACATTAGCAGGTTGTGACCGGAAATATCTCTATCTTCTCTCACCCTGCAGAAATCTCTGACTAAGGAACGCGAGGGCGAGCTTCTGTACTTTGGTGACGTCTGTGCCGGACCTGGCGGCTTCTCGGAGTACGTGCTGTGGAAGAGACGGTGGCATGCCAAAGGCTTCGGCATGACGCTGAAAGGACCTTGTGACTTCAAACTGGAAGATTTCTGTGCGGCGCCTAGTGAGCTGTTCGAGCCTTACTACGGTACGCTGAGTTCTCTGGGCCCTGCTCACATCACACAGGGAGAGAGCAGAAAATAAAAGAGGTCCCACGTGATGGGACGCCCCTCTGAAATCTTACCCTCTCTGTCCGTCTCAGGTGAAGGAGGGGTGGATGGGGATGGTGACATCACTCGTCCAGAAAATGTGAGCGCCTTCCGAAACTTTGTCCTGGAGAGTACGGAGAGGAGAGGACTGCACTTCCTCATGGCAGACGGGGTGAGCCTAACTGATAGTTTCTTTAACAATTTCAAAAAAAAGAAATCAATTTCTATGCAGAATTTTATTGCAGGTACCCCCTGATATCAGTGGGTTGTATTAAGGTCTTCAGCTTTCTTCATGCTGACTGGGTTGGTTGTTTTGTGGTGACTGTCTCCCTTTCTTGGTAGGGTTTCTCTGTGGAGGGTCAGGAGAACATCCAGGAGATCCTGAGCAAACAGCTGCTGCTCTGTCAGTTCCTCACTGCCTTGTCTACAGTCAGGACAGGTACATGTGTGTGTGTGTGTGTGTACATGCATGTCAGTCTGTCAGGCTGCCAGTCATCCCTTCATGGTTGCTACACGGCTCATGAAAATGTGTCAAAGTATGGAAGAAATTGATATTGTCCAGCTCTTTTTTTGGAATTGCTCAAAAAATCTGTTAAAGTAAGGAAAATGTTTCTGTCCAGTGCCGGTAAACATAAAATTTGCATTTTATGCAGTAGCTGCCCACTCGCCCCCAAATTCCCCACTCTCCAATAAGTGCGCATGTGTTCATGTTTGTGTGCACATGTATATTTGTGTCCAGACTGTGACAATGGTGCTGTTTGTCTCCTCTAGGTGGTCATTTTGTCTGCAAGACCTTCGACTTGTTCACCCCCTTCAGCGTCGGCCTGGTCTACCTGCTCTACCTCTGCTTCGACAGAGTCTCGCTCTTCAAACCCGTCACCAGCCGGCCTGCCAACTCTGAGAGGTGGGGCGACGTGAATCTGTGTTTATGTCAAGACTGTATGCATGGCTGCGGGAAAGAGAGTAAAAATACCACAAAGAGAGTAAAAATACCACATTCTGTTAAAGCTGCACTGTGCAATTTTGCAATTTGTCTGCCCCCCAGTGGCAGCAAGATGTAACTGTCTGAATTGTCAGACTTCAATATCCAGAAGTCACACAATGTAACATCAGTAAATTGTGCACCCCTTGGATTTAATATGTTTTTTTTTTATCAGTGCACTACCTGGATCTAAGTAAAGGTTCTATATTTTGCTTGCAATTTTAGATTTGTCGCTTTCCTGCACACAGAGATGATTTCTTGCCAGTCGGCATACCCGACACCAAACGTCTTTTCATCTTTAATCCGGACAGATAAGGCAAATCTGCTGCATCTCAATTACAGGAGATGAGATGCTCTTCTCTGTTGCGGTCCTGCTTTGTGATTCAAGATGATAAGATGAGCGCTTTTACATAAAAAAAAGTCTTGAATTACCTTTCTGCCATCCTCAGGTACATCGTGTGCCGCGGTCTGAAGCCCGGCTCAGACGCTGTGCGGGACTACATGTTCAAGGTCAACCTGAAACTGAACCAGCTGAGGAACTCGGACGATGATGTCACCGAAGTGGTGCCCCTCAACCTCATCAAGGACGACACCGACTTCTTCCAGCACATGGTCAACTCCAACGAGAGGTAGAGACATGATGGATACACACATCTTTATTTGTTACGTCTGTTCAAAATGCCACTTCAAACTGATGGATTTTGAATTCTTTCTTCCTGCAGTCATTGTGTAGTCCAGATTAAGGCGTTGGCCAAGATCCACGCCTACGTCTTAGACCCGTGAGTTCATAAACTTTTGCATTTCTCTGTGTGTTAATTTCTCTACATTTCAGCCTGGCAAAGTGTGTGTAATTATTAAATTAAAAGTGTGTTTGTGTGTGCGTAATTATGTGTGTGTGTGTCTGCAGAACTCTATCAGAGCCAAGGCAAGCCGACATCAGGAAGGAGTGCCTGAAGCTCTGGGCGGTGAGTAGGAAAACTGGTTTATATTAAATTGTGATTACAACACAGCTAATAGAATTTTCTCTACATGCTCTCATAACCATTCCAAGTTATTTCCCCTTCTGATATATGGTGTGTTTTTTTGATTTCCAGGTCCCTGACAAGGCCAGAGTCACTCCTGCCTCTTCAGACCCAAAGTCCAAATTCTACGAACTGATTAAGGTCAGATTATATCTGGGAATAAAGATGTTCTGCTGCCATAAGATGCAGTTGTGCTTAAATGTTTTTCTAGTAGTTTTGTAGAAAGCTGTTGTAGAAGTTATCATCTTGGATTTTGGATATGGTAATATTGTGTGTAAATACCTTATGAAAGCATCAAAAAGTCATCGCTACGATATCATGACAATATCAATATCGAGGTATTCAGTCAGAGATATTGTAATGTAAAATGCTGAAGTTCTTTCATTATATTTTTATCCCTGTCACCCCCTGCCTCTCTCCTCACCTCAGGGTTCAGATGTGGAGTCGTTCCAGTGTAAGCTCACACCTCTCAACTCCACCACGTTAGATAAGGTGCATCACGTCCTGGACTACCGGTGCATTGTGGGTGGTGGCGAGCAGATCTTCCTGCTAGCACTTGGGGTGAGTCCACATAGACAGAAAAGACTGCTTTGAATGGAGGCCCGATTCAATAAACTTGTTTTTTCTTCACTGAACTATGGAACCTAGTCATAAAGAATCAAATTCAGGTCAGTCAGATGGGATTTGAATTATATGTACATCACTTGAAAAAATTATATTCCACAAACCATAATAATATTAAACAGAAAGTTTGACCATTGTGTGTATTGATGTGAAAAAGTAACTTTAACTATGAATCGTCAAATCTAATTCAGATTCTCTGGCAAACAGTAACCATTTAAAAACAAAAAAAGCTAAATAGACACTCCACTCACCTTTAGGGCCAGTAGGTGCACCCATTCTCTTCTCCATGTCTGTTCTCACCATTTTCCCTCTTGTTCTTTCTCGGCCTTTGCAGAAGTCTCAGATATACACGTGGGACGGTAAGATGCCTGTGCGCTGGAGGAAACTGGAGAGTTTCAAGCTGGAGCTTCCCAGAGAGACGGTTCTCAGTGTTGAAATCGTCCAGGAGCTCAAAGGCGAGGTGAGACGAGAGACCGGAAAGAGCTGAGGGGCAAAAAATATGAAAAATGTGAACCAGGAGTGGAGGAGGACTGAAAGGAGTCAAACCCATTTTGCTTAAATTAATTTTTATATAGAGCTTTTTATTATGGTTACAATGACAGTGTTTTCTTTTACTAGACGTAATCACAATTAGCTTTTTTCTGTTATTAGCCCCAGTTATTTTGTTTGACTTTTATATATCAACATTATGACCAGCTTGTTCTGTGACAAAGTTTGTGTTCATCATTATTTCCCTCCAAATAATGATTATAAAACTGACTTCTGCCACCCTGGTGAACTTTTCAGAATAAGTTGCTCCCTGCTTTAAACCCTGAAGCTTGCATTTTACTGCAAATACCACAGAGAATTGGGTATTATTCTTGCTGTATGTGGGCAAAAGTCTCACCATTATATTATGTTTGTTCTTCAGGGGAAAGCCCAGCGGAGAATCAACGCAGTACATGTTCTCGATGCACTAATACTGAATGGCACTGATGTCAGAGATCAGCACTTCAATCAACGGTAGGACAGTGTCATTGTACTCAAACGTCATACCAGTCTTCTACATCACAATGTCCTGAGCCCTAAAATGAGCACGATGAAAGGATTGGAAGCAACTTTTGAGGCCAACTTTGAACTATGTTTTTTTTGCATGTTCCATTTGCTACATTGGGACATTTATTTCAAGCTTGGCACTCAGAGGGCTTAGAGCCTGAAACATGGTGCTTATAAGCCTTGTTTGTGTTCATTTTTTGGCTTCTTGATGCACTTTGCATATGTGCACCTTTAGCTGGAATAAATGCATTAATTTTGCATCCAAGTTTCCTCCAGTCCCTTCATTTTGCATATTTTCTGCCAGCGTGGAGGCCCTTTTCTACCCACTCATTTCAACCTGAGCCATGTCTACCAGTATAGCCGTTATCAACAGGGCTCATTTTATCTGTATTTCTATAGGTTCAGAGCAGAAAAAGATGCCAAATGCTGTTCAAACGCTGCACTGTTTGGCTAGCAGTTGAAATGTTTTACTGCCGTCATGCCAGTTCTGTATTGTGTAATGAACGAGGTGCTTTGTGCCTCCAGGATCCAGATGGCTGAGAAGTTTGTGAAGGCCGTTTCCAAACCCAGCAGACCAGACATGAACCCTATCAGGTACAAATCATCTTCTGTCTTTGAATTAAACTGTTCTGAGCACCACATTTTAATTGCTCTGCTTGGCTTCCAGTATAAGGGTATTAAGGGGATTCGAGTAGCAGAAATGTGCATGGACCTTTTCTCTGTATCTCTGACAAATAGTAAAAGGTATTAACTTCCTATCGTATGGATTTTTGTGTTATTTTAGTGTAACATCTGTGTCTTCCCATAACATAGAGTGAAGGAGGTTTACAGACTGGAGGAGATGGAAAAGATATTTTTCAGGTACGACAAGACAGCTGTTACATAGATCTTACAAAATGGATTGAGGACAGCCTGTCTTCTTATTGTTCGTTAATTCATATTCTAATCTTCCTCGTCCAGATTAGAGATGAAAGTGACTAAGAGTTCAGGTGGAGTCCCTCGTCTGTCCTACACCGGCAGAGACGACCGGCACTTCCTTCCCACAGGCCTCTACATCATCAAAACTGTCAATGGTTGGTGTGGGTGTGCGCTGCGTTCAAATATAACATTTAAAATGTAGGAATGTGTGTGTGCACAGTCATGGAAAAGTGATTGTACAGTATGTTTATATTAGAAACGTGTGAAAAGGAGATTGCAAAATATCTCAAACACCAACCTTCCTCCACTTCTCCTTCATCCATCAGAGCCGTGGACGATGGCGTACAGCAAGAACTCCAAGAAGAAGTTCTTCTTTAATAAGATGACTAAGGAGTCCACTTACGACCTGCCACCCAACTCTGTTGCCCCCTTCCAGTATGTACCCTCCTCTACATAAAACCCATTACAGAGTACATATTTTTGGACCATCATAAATGAACAAATTGTGGAGCCACTGACAGAGATGAGAAGAGCAATCTGGCTTTACTTTGTTGGTGCACCTTTTTTTTTTAATTTTCAAATTTCCAATTAAAGGAATCTAGTTTTAACTTTGTACTTTGGTGGAATTTCATGAAAAAGATGTACAACATTATTGTTCCTAAAAAGTAAATAATGTTTATTCTGAGTGCATTTTAAATGAGATACTTTTTACTTTTACTGAAGTAGATTTTTTTTATAGAACTTCTGCTTCTCTAAAAGATAAAAAACAAAATAACAGTACTTCTAGTGTAGCAGTTTCTGGTACTCTTTATACAGCTGATGATGATACTATTATACACATTAATGCTTTGACAGTTCAGCAGGTAAGCGATAATCAATAAGGTTCAGCTGAAATCATTAAATAAGCATTAGCTTTAAATAGGAATTATTGATTTTACAGTGAACATGGTGCTAAAACAAATGTAGCCCAGTCTCTGAGAGGGTAATTTCTGACATGGGCTGAAGATTTTAATATTGTTTGTGGGAGGACAGACAGTTCACAACATTCTCACATTTGAGTGTCTTGATGAATTAATTTGTAAACGGTGTCATGTCACCGTCTCTCTGTCCCCCTCAGCGTTTGCCACTCAGAGCGGCTCTTCTGGGCGTGGGTGGAAGGAGTCATAGTTCACAATTCCCAGACGCGGATGGACCCTGAGAAACTGTCCAAGAACGACGTGCTGTCCTTCATCCACCAGAACTACCAGCCTTGAAAGATGCTCCTAGGACTCTGCCAGCTAGGGCTTAGATACACGATGCTCCATGTTGGCTCAGAACGACGGTCAAAACCGGGTTGTAATTGGAGTTACGGAGCCAAAGTGAAGAATAGTTTATTGAGCTTTCTGGCAGTGACATTGTGACTCCTTGTAAGCAATAGACACTTGACAGACCACTCTATTTCTGCCTTTCCCACTGCTCCCGGCTCTGTAAATTAGAATGAACTGACTTCGGCACATAAGACCGTTTGTTATTGAATGGAAACAAAAAAGTAGACTGCCATTGTCACCATGTGGGATTGCAGGGCCATGTAGATGACTTTTATAGTTCCCCACCTAAGCCATGCCTCTGTGTGTGTGTGTGTGTGCGTGTGTGTGTATGTGTGTTTATTTTTGTGTGCCTGCACATGCATTAGGGATCAAGAGAGAAGCATCTGCAAGTTGATAGTGCTGGGTATGTTTCAAACGTAGGTTACACAGTGCATCTGAATCTGCAAACAAACACACTCTGCCTGCCTCGCTTTGGACCTTTTTAATCAATTTGCTCTTTTTGTCCACTCCTTAGAGAAGAGGATTTGTTGTCCATTGTCTCACACACTAAATGGTTTCCTCTCTAGCAAATCTACAGCTGATATCCAAATACAGGAGCTACATGTTATATCTTAGCCTACACATAGTATCGATTACTCATCAGTTTCATAAGTGTTCACAGTCACATCAGTTTCAGATGTAGCATGTCTTCTCCCATTCATAACTGATCTGTTGAGGAGTGAGTGTGTGAGTTCAGTTTTTTGGGAAGTACGCTGTCAGGTTCTAGGTTTTGAGTTGTTTCCGCCCTCTGCACACCTCTTTGTGCTTCCTGTTGCCTGGACTCTCAGCCTTGTTTTCTTTATTTGTTAAATACCGCAAATGAGGATTTATTTTTTCTTGTAAAAGCCATCAATCCCTTTGTTGTTATTAATGATAGTTTGTGAAATAAATGAGACTTGCTTGTCCCAGAAATGACTGTCACTGCCTTATGAAATTTGATTGACGCTAAACAATGATAACTAGACACCCGTGTGCTACATGTTTGACAGTGAAATGCTATAAGACAAATGTGTGCAATATTTTTCAGTTTAACCTTTCAAGTTCACTGAAGGCCAAAGATCATTTACCAAGAGAGAGGTCATATATGACTTAAACTAGTGTTTAACAGTTACCATCTCTTACCAATTCACTGACATGGCCATTGTAAATATTCCCTATATACCAGCACTGGGCCAAAACTTTGATCTTACCCTGTGACCTTTGATGACCGATTATTCTCAAAATCACTTCCTCCTTTCTTGACCCTTAACTCTTAAATTTCTGCATCAGTTCAATAGAAAGGTCATTTTGACTTTATGTAAGTGTTTCACAGACACTATATATAAGTATCTCTTGCCAATTCACTGATATGACCATTAGACTCCATTATTTAGCAAATAATGACTGACAGGGCGACCCACCAATCGGTGCTTAGCAACCGTACAAGCTGCCTGGAGACGCTCTGACAGCGACATGTCTGAGTGATAGGTTAATGGCACTGGGAGCTGTAACTTAGTATGAAACTTATGAAATTAAAAAGAAATAGTTCAAATGTGTAGTTGAAGACGCTGTAATACGATCTCACGCTATTCAGTGGTCAGTTACAGAACTTTAGCTGCCTGTCTGATGTTGGCTAGCTACTACCTGGCAACCGTGCAACGTAAACACAACGGCACCGCCCACACTTTTTTTTTTTTTTTTAAATACAAGACGTGAATTAAACGGGATAATCCACTTATTTAATGAGAAAAGAAGTGCTAAAACATAAATTAATACCAGTATATAATTGACTGTAGTCATTTTACCTGTAGTGATAAATAATTGTAGTTACTTTATCCCTCTCTTTTTTTTTTTTTTTTTTTTAACTTAATATTACATCACAGCTTACAAAACGAAGGCGATTGGACACCAGGGATCTTTATTTTGAAGTTGAGACTCGCTCAGCCGGTTGGGGCATCACAGTTTATGTAACCGGAAGTCAGATGTTATCGAAACAAAAGCACGCTGAAAGCACGCCGCGCCCTGGGAGGGGGTAGAAACGCCTCAATACACGGGTATTTGTGTATTTTTCTCAGTTATACAAAAACGATTTTTTTCTATCATGCATAAGGACAAATTCACACGTATGTAGGCTTTTCCCGTTAAGACAAGGCTGAAAAACCCAAACGAGTTAAAAGTGTTACGTAAATTGCTACTTGGACTCTTTACTATTGATTTTTTTTTTTACCAGCTGCCTTTGTAAACATTTGCAAGCCACAATTAAATCACATGACTGAAGCTATCATGCTGCTGTGATGAGGCAGTGCTATATTACTGAAATCTGCATGCTGTGTTTTATAGCGTCCAGAAAACTCGTGAGCTCGTGAGTTGTTGATTCACTGGACAGAGAGAGACAGAGTGATTGAGTTGTGACCAGCTGCAGAAGAAACATGCTGAAAGCTCTGGGACAAGCTCTGTTTTCTACTGGGTTACAGAACCCCAAGTTCACAGCAGAGGAGAAAAAGGTACATAATGATGAAGATGATGAGGATGATTATAATTGGTGGTGGTGTTGTTGTTATTGTTATTATATGATGAGATCATATGATGGAAGTGAGTGTTATGCGTGTGTGTCTGTTTACAGGCACAAGACTATGAAGTCCGCACCTACCATGCCACGAAGTGGGTGAGCACTACTGTGACTGGGATGCAGTGGGATACAGCCATGAGAACTGGTTTCCGTCGGCTGTTTGACTACATTCAAGGCAACAATCAAGGCAGTAAGTTTCAACAAGTCTGCATGAAGGTTACTGCATGCATCTGAGGATGAGGGGGATTTTGTTTGTGTGGCTACCAAAAATATTTATGAAAACATCAGAAAATAAGTAAGAATTGATGACAAAACTGTGATCAATATACATGATCTGACAGGTATGCTGCAGAATGGTAGGTAGGATGAATGGTAGGCTGCAGAATGCTCCATCCTTAATGAAATATCACTGCTGCTCTAGTTGAAGTGTATTCCTTCATTTTTGCTTTGAAGCATAAAAAAACAAACAACAAAAACTTCTTTCATTTTATTACATGTTAAAAAAAATGAAAGA
>OMLF01021723.1:21355-37169 GCA_900302615.1 Holocentrus rufus | reverse complement strand
AATGCCTCTACTCCCCCATTGACACAACTATGAACTATGATAGAGGCTTTACTCCATTTTTTTACGTTTGCTTTTTATATCCAAAAATAAGAATCTAAAGCAATATTTGTACACTGACACCTTCAATATTATGTACAAAGTGCAAAACTGGCAGAGTTCCTCATGTATTACAGCCAGCAAAGCATGTCAGTATTCTCAGGCTGTAGGGAGCTCCCGGGTGAGAGAGCACGCCACACTAAATGTTCATCCTCGGAGCTTTACAGAGAATTTAACCTGCTCGAGGTGAAAGATCCACTAGTGCTAAGTGTTTTCTCAAGATGACCAATGTGGAAAGGTGAGCAAGTTCTAAGAAAAAAATGCTATCCCTTTTAAAACATCCCACAGCCTCAGTAATAGGATTTTATTCCAAGGAGACGCTGTGTATCTGTGTATGTCTAAATCTTATGCAAACAGGGACTTGGAGCTGGAGTACATATATTGTCCTCTTCTGCAAAGTGTTCACATTTCAATATGCATATCTCTTCAGTCCATCTGTTGTATTCTGTAAGTTTTGATTTATATCTGTGCTCGTGTTGTGCGCTGAATTTTTCATTTCACTACACTAAAGTCCTCTGTGCTACATGTGTATTTAGTGAACGAGGGGGTTTGGTTCCTGATTAATCAGAGAGCTCACAGATTTGTATTACTATCAACATGCTGGACAGAATCGGCACGATAAATGCATGGTGGGAGGGAAAGCAGAAACACAACAGAAACAGGTGCAGAATTTGAAGAGAGAGAAAAGGGCTTGTTAATGCTGATAATACTGAAGCAATGTCATTAAAAAAAACAACTCATAGTTGAAGTATGCGCTGTTTTAGAAGTACTCTTCAAATAGTTCTATCCTAAAAAAAAAAATCCTGAATATCGGGAAAAACAAACTTTGTGAAGAAAAAGCAAGCAGACAACAGTCTACAATAAATGCAAAACAAGTGTGCGTCTTGCATGGAAAGAAATTAAATCAAACAACTGCCATGTACCTGATTTCTGCGAGTCGTGACTATGACTTTGAAAATTTAGATTCACCTTGCTAGAAAATGCAAGTCTCTTAATCATCAGTTTGTTCATCAGACATGTCTTTTAACACTTTAAACTGTTTTATTTACCTTCATCGTCTTGTTTAAAGGCATCAGATCGGTTTCGACCAAAAAAATGTGAGCTAGCAACATCGGCTCTTGAAGCCAAATCAAATGATAAAAGAATCCGCACCTACACTCTGGGCCAAAGAAGGCTGACTTTTACCAAATGCATTTATATTGTTCGTCTAAGTGCAGCTCCTGTGTTCAGGAGTATGATGGATAGTAGGTACAGGGAATGCAAGCTCATGCAGTCATTCAGCAGTGACTTGCATTTTTTTTTTCTTGACTCAAACATTCCTTAAAGCTTTAAAGGAACTGGTAATGAAGCAGATAAAAGTCTAACTGCTCCTATCACATGAGACAAACATACTGACTCCCCTGGGGTCTGGACTGCTTTTGTCAGGGGATTAGGGAGGACACACCTTTATATTAAAAGTGACAAATAAGACCATGTTGTTTAATGCCGCCTATAGTTTTCCAATGTATTGTCATACAGTTGAGCTGCTGCCTACGCCTGGCTGTAATACACTGGGGAAAACCCTGCATATACTCTAACTCTGACTACAGCAGTGGCACTCCCTCGGCATCATGCATTTCCCAGGCAACTACTGCATATGATTGTCTATTTCTGAATGATTGTGTGTTTGGCTTTATTTTTGACATTAAAAAGACTTTGCTGGCCTGTGCATAGGAGAAGCACTCGCCAGACGAAAACATGGCTGTTCATGGCTGCTGCCATTTTAAATATTTACACTCGTGGATTGATCATGTCCCCCTCCTCCAGAGGCACTCCAAGGCAGAACACAGACAACTGATGCATTATATAAAACCCACCACAGGGTAATAATGTGTTCCTCAGGGATTATTCCTGGGTACTCTAGTCTTCTCCATATTCATTGTACCTGTTTGTGATAATATCCACATAGCCCAAAGTTATGCAGATCACACACAGCAGTATATATCAATGAACTCTGGTGAGGCCCCTTCATGCCTTTCAGTCTGAAACAGTGAAATTGAGGGTTAGATGACAAACAATTTTGCCTTACTAATTGCAGACAAAACTAAGGTATTATTATGTGGTCCAAAAGAGCATAAATCCATTCTTTTTTTTTCGTTAATGGTGTTAAAAACGCAGGGCTATAGTTATCAATGTCAAGCTGTGCTGGCAAGTGAACTCAAATGCAGAGGCTGAGGCAAGGCTGAGTTCAACAAATCTTTACTGATGTGAAGTCAGGACGCGGAAGACACAAGAAAGTCTGGTAAACAGATAACAGGCTGGGCTAGAAAACTGTGTGTACACATGAACTAATCAGAGGATCCGGTACAAGCATGAGTGAGCTGGGACCAAAACTGGAGGGGAACAAAAGGATTGGCTGGGAGGACAAAAGGGGAAGGCAGGTGTGCAGGAAGCGGGTTGGGCGGGGCAACAGGGTCAGGTGAGGGACACACAGAGCAACCAGAGAAAACCAAAATACAGTAAAAGAACACAAAACCAGACAGGACTGTGATACTCAAAGCTGCCAGAAAGCTAGGAGAGTCTGTATCTCCCTCAACACTCATATCAAATACATTTCTAGTGATGCCTTCTTCTATCTCTTCAACATAGCTATGATAAGACGAATATGATTACAGGATCATGAAAGTCCATGTTTTTGTTATATCCACATTAGATTAGGCCACTGTATTGCAGTCACACTCTTAATTCCTGACTCAGTATTTTACATCTTTTCAACAACTCTGCTCTCAGACATCTGACTGGAACTACATGATACATGGGTTCTGATAAAGTGTCAGTCTGAGTTCAAAGTCCTATAGCTTAGCTACAAATCGTTAAATGGATTGTCATCGTTTTTTATTGTTGAATTAGGTCCCCACACAGCCACTCATATGAGTATATGCTGTAATTCAGCAAGGCCAGATTTTTAACTGCCATCTCTTTCTTGTAAAAGTGATCAGGGCTTGTTTTTCCTCTTTCAGAGGTTGTATACTCTCTGACAGTTTTCCAAGCCACATTATAAACTGAAACTTTTCCTATTTTTAATAGTTTAGCAGTTTTATTATGCTGTTTTTACAAGTAGGCGACCCAAAAAACAAAACTGACAGTTATAAATTTAGTTCCAGTTCATTGTATTACAATATTCACCTAGCGGCAATTTCTAAAAACAGCTCACTTCCAGGATTATTAAAACAATCAAAGTGGGCATGGATCCTCAGCTGCTTCCTGAGCCACTCTGGTATGTGTGCTCTTTACAGAGCGGTGCATTTATCCTAAGGTAGGGCTCAGGACTCTTTCATAATTCTGAATCTTCATAACATAGGTTGAATATACTATTGCTATTACTCAGAGGTTACATGGTCAGTAAACAAACCCATAGCAACTATCCTGGATGCCTCAAGAAAAAAAGCTATGATATGTGTGCAAAAAACTCATCAATTCTTCAAGGTTAGTTATTCAGTGTTATCTTGAAGACAGAACATCTACTCATTCTAGCTCTCAGCTATCAGGAAGGGTGCAAAAGAATTACTGTTCTGCTCATGAATATGTCAAATGACAATAATACTATGACAGATACATAATCCTACAGTGGTGATACAACCATGTAGAAAATAATATTTTTCTAAAGCTGGGCATGAGAGCATAGATTTACACGTCAAAGACTAACATGTGTGTTATCATAAGGCATAGTGGTTACACAACATAGCGTACTAGGTGGAATCTGACAGTGTGTCTTGGTAATTTTCCATTGCCTCAGCAACATAAAGTATCAGTGACTGAGTGACAGACTAACCTGCCTTATAACTGTGCCATCCCCTGCAAAAGCTGTGTGAGAAATTAGTTCAAATTGCCGACCAGTGCATACTGCAAACATCAACCCTTTGCACCACTTTATTTTGCCTGTGCGAAGATGATTTTAGCTGTAGTATACTCTGACCTTAACCCCTTAAAATTCGAACAATTTCTTTAGAATAAGTGTCAAATTTTAAAAAATGTGTCAATCATTTAAATGTGTGTCCATTTTTTTTTAATTTGTGTAGAATTTTTTTTAAGTCAATTTATAAAAATCCCATTGGCGACCTCCTAAACTCTAACAGGTTAAATCTGTTTGATTCTATTGGTAACCAGAAAGAAGGTCAAAGGGTAATGGTCAAATTTCTGCACTGCAAACAGTTAATTTATATTAACAGGTCCTTTGTTACATTATACCATGAAATTGAGAAACGTAAATCATACTGCACTCGACTTTTAAGTCTCTTTACATCAATAATAATATCAGACTTCACTGACTTGTCCAAACCATTTGTTATCTCAAGATAATGAAAAATTAAAGCCAATCTCAAAATTATAGACTTAAAAATGTATGAGCAACCACGACCGTGTTGTTTTGGAAAAGGTGACTGACGTGCAGTTTTACATCGCCAAGAGAAAACTGACTGAGGCATTTACATGCCCCAATAAATCACAAGATTGATCAGAAAGCTGTTGTTGTGCTTACTCTAATTATGGCCTGACCCTAATTAAGTTAGACTGAATTATTATTGTGCATGAATGAAGAATGGTGGGACAACTAAAACAATCTGGTTCAAGCTTATGTAGGTAACTTTGCAGAATGGGTGAATTAATTGAAAATTTGAACTCAAACAGAACTGAGGGCGTACAGCAGAATGAGACATGATTGGCACTGAGGTAGTGAGGCTTCCTTGAGGTGATTGGTTGATTTTTACAAATGGGATTACAGCCCAAGGAGAAGTCAGGAAGGCCGAATTTCATTTCTCTGTGCATTTAGTTTAGCTCAATGATTTATCAAAGTTGTGAAGAAAAAAAGTTACCTGCAGAATCTTTAAGGTTGAGGTAAGGTTAAGGTAAGATTTGGTGTATATGTATATAGTGCTCTATGTTTTTAAATGTCTGCCTGTTTATAGATGTGTCTCCCTCATATAATCCTTTTGCGGTGCAAAAATGTATTTTTCTACGATTTTATGAGCAGGATAATTGTTGCATTTCAAGACGACATATTTATTTCACAAAAAACTTACTTGCAAAGAAGTTTTTGGGAAGCTAGATTCAGGTCATAAGTTTGATGAATTAGTAAGTAAGTAAGTTAGTATCTGTGACTTCATTTGAAAGTGAAATTTACATAGAAACATAGAAATGTACAGATTTACTGATAGATTCACTTGGGGGAAAAAAGGAGAAAAATCTAACAAATTCACTTCATTAGTGTTGATAAAATGATTGACACCATCATGTGTTATTATAGGTAACACATAGATTGTATTTAGCAGCTCAAAAACACATTTAAGTGTCTAACCTTTTCACAGAGCAAACAGGCTCAAACAATCCAATTTGCGGCACTGTCACATCTCAGCCTCCAATTTGTGACAGGGGAACATGTTGTCGGCATAATTTGTGATCACAACACTTGATCTTCTTCACAGTCCTGAAATTTAATGAGCCTGTGTGGTACTACACACGAGTGCAGAGGCCTGGATGAGGGTCAGCGGGGTGAGACTGTGTGCTGTTGTGCTGCGGGGTCACGTGTGAGAAATGGAGCACTTTCAGGTGGGGCCAAATAGGAGACTGAAAATGAATATAATAATTGCAAATAGCACTGTCTTGCTGCTTGAAATACTGTCTATTGCATCTAAAAGTGGATGGGCTCGGGCATTTTGTCAACCCACTGAATCCATTCCAGGCTACAGAGAAAGGGAGAGAGGTATCTTGATGGAAGGGGGATGTGTGGGTTGAGTGGCCATGGATGAAAGAGACTCCAACTCTTTCATGTATGTGTCTAGTGATAAACCGT
Source organism: Holocentrus rufus (assembly GCA_900302615.1). Taxonomy (NCBI): domain Eukaryota; kingdom Metazoa; phylum Chordata; class Actinopteri; order Holocentriformes; family Holocentridae; genus Holocentrus; species Holocentrus rufus. Next base: position 31,246 of record OMLF01021723.1, on the reverse strand, counting down.
CAAAGGTACAAATTATTGAGCTGCGGAGTGGGCCAAAGGTGAAAACAAACTGCTCTCCAAAATTCTTTTGGCATTCTGACATGAACCTATGTAAGAAAGAGCCATGCCGCAACATACAGAGCCGATAAAGAATGGATGTCGGCCTTTCAGATTATTGATGTTTGGCTAAACAGGCTGGTTGATGTGTTCTTGTTTGTAGTACAGCACTAGCATCACTCAGTCAGTGGTGACTGTCTAGGCTCTGACCTATCAAAGGGCATTACTCAGCAGAGCCCGCCTGTAGCATAAATGCTGTATGCTGACTGTAAGGCCCACAGCTGCTCAGAAGGGCCACATAATGGAGTTATTATTATTACTATGAGCAAAAATGTTGCTAATATTTTATTTACCTCTGACCCCAACTTGTTTAATGAATTTCGTATGACGTGAAGAAGAGAGAATGTTTCATCACGTGCAAAAAGATTTATTGAGCAACATGCCATTGCCTCTACACCTCACTGACACACACACACACACACACGCATGGGGCACAGTTCTCACGACTGCCTGGACCAGTACCAAGGAAACTGCCACCGAAAAGAAAATTCAGATTCTCAGGCGCTTTGAAGTTTAAGCTGATAAAGACGCGCCTGTGATAATGTTTGGCACGACAACATCTTACTGTCATTAGTGTAAGAGGTGGCAAGCAGGTGTCATTTGATACTGTCATTGATGACTTTATGCTAAGAAAATCAAAGAGGATAATATTTTGAGGATACACTCTTTGATGAGGGATGTTGCTGAATGGCTAAGAGCTAGTTTCTGCACCAGCCCGGTTGTTCAATGTTATTTGCATGTTTTGTTTTTGCTGGTGTCATTATTGCTTTAATTTGTCTATTTTATTCTTTTAAATTATCAGCCTGTTGAGACCGATCTTGGATTTGTCATTTTTTTACATATAATATTATAGTAATTAATACAACAATCTTGTATTCATTTCCATTTTCTTGAAGTAAAATTTGTACATTGGACCAGTGTTGGCAGGTTTGCAGCGTTCCCGCCAAATTAAGCTACTTTAAGAATGCAGTCATACATACTATATACTACATACACTTCACATTAGGTGTTCATGCACTTATGTTCATGAGTGCATTTACATGAATGAAGAACTGATAATGATAATGTACAAATGAACAAATGCATAAATTAATATTGTTATGCATGCTGGTTAATAATGTTGACTAATGGGTTCAGTAACATGAATTAAGCATGAACATTGACCAAAGATTAGCTCATATAAAGTGAACAATGGACAACTGCATTAAAGCATAGGTCAGGTATTTTTCCAACCCTGGCCATATTAAAATGTTAATGCACATTACTGATAATTGCAAACAGCACAACCTCAGCACTGGCATTACTGATGAGAAACTTACCACTCTGCAGCAGCTTCTTGCTAACCTTCAGTCCAACAGGGCACTCGTTTTCTAATTCAATCAATCTTTTCAAAATTCCATTAACTCTTAAATCTCTGCATCAGTTTCAATGGTGTATATAGTGAGAGGCTTTGTGACCTGGAGTTCAACCTTTCAGGGTCTCTGAAGGTCCAAGGCCATGTGACCAATAGAAAGATTATATATGACTTAATATTAGTGTTTAATAGTAACCATATGCATATCTCTTAGCAATTTACTGATATGGCCATTCTAAATATTCCCTATGTACTAGCATTGGGTTGCAACTTTGACCTTACCCTGTGACCTTCATCTTTGACCAATTCTTCTCAAAATTGAAACAGTTCTTCCTTTCCTGCCTGTTAACCATTTCACCAAATTTGGCACAAATCGGATCAAAAATGTTTGAGTTACGCTTAACCACACAAACACACACACAGACAAGACCATGTGCACAGGTGTAACAACCTGTTAACTTGCCCCATGTTGTAACATACACATTTGATGTCTACATTAGATGTTTCATTCATGTTCCCTTCAGATCTGTGCCTCAAAAGCTGTGAGTTTTCCACCCTGATATGTGGAGTACATGGTTTCTCAGACCCACAGCTGCTTTACAAATGCCACCCAGTGCCTGTAAAAATATGCTGAATTGTATGACCTTAAATGTTGGAGACACTGTCCTGAAGATACTGCGTGTCTCTGATACTAGGTGTTCTGCCATCAGTGAGTGTGTGAACTGTATCTTTAAACAGTATGAGGAGCTGACTTTGCATTTTCCGTTGACAAAAGACAATGTGGGGAGTTATGCTGCAGAGGTGCCTCTTCTGGGAAAACACTGACACATTTTGAAATCTGATTCCGTTTTATCCCATATGTTCAACGACTCCCTTCATGTGGTCACGAGGTAGAAGACAGAGATCATAAATGTGGCACGTGTGCATAATGCAACAGCATGATTAAGTGCACAGACTTCAAAAACTCCCACTCAGGTTAGAAACTGGTGTCACTTCCTGGACAACAAAGGGGTCATTTACATAATTTCTTGTCCATATGGGAAATGTTCTGTGGCCAAAACAAAAAATACCCTGAAAGTTTGCATTGTGGAACACCAGAGTTTCATCAGAAGTAAAAATTCTACCTCTCCTGTAGAGGCACATTTTGCTGAAGCTGGCCATCCCATTTCCACCCTTCGATGAACAGACATAGAAAAAGTTACTCCTCCGAGACATGGGAGCAGTGTTGAAGGGTTACTCTTGAAAAAAGAGAGTCTGGTTTAAATATCAATTTTTACTTAAGACCCTTTCCCTAACTTTGTCTTAAATTTAGTCTAGATGTCTACCATGAATCCTTTCTCTCTACTTTCTTTTTTCATATATTTATTGTCATCTATCTCTTCTAAAATTGGTTTTCTTCATTTTTTTTAATAACTTCTTTGGTGCCTATGGCATGTAAACCCTATGGCATATGACATCATGGGCATTGCCCCCGGTATTTCAAGGCACCTGCGTTCCACACTATATAGCCCTCTTCAGAATCTGTAAACCAGAATGATGTAGAAAGCTGCAAGCACATTTTGGAGCATTTTTTCTTGTCTCCTCTGCCGAGTCATTGCTCTTCCTTTCTCTCTTAGCCACAGTTTTCTCCTGTTTGCTTGGAAAGGGATGAGATCTTGATGGAATCTGGCAGAGTTTCAGTTTTTGTAGGTCCTTGCAGCCAAACACAAAACAACCTGATATTTTTTGATCTAAAAGTTTGATCAAATAAAATGTAAACATACTAACGACCTGCCTGCTATACCAAACTCCACAATAATACAGTCAAATTTCTGCTGCCAATATGTGTCTGCATATATTTTTAATAATGTTGGCCTTAACCCTGTCTATATATTGACTCCTGTCCTCGTACCTAATACCCTGATGAAGACTTGTTTGTTGAAACATTGATATTAATAAATCTTGCATTGAGGATGTGAGCATGCTCTCTCCTTCATGTTCATGCAGAGCCGTTACCAAATGCACAGTAACAATCTGATACACCTCAAATTTCTCCAGCCAGATGGGTTAAACAGGCTTAAATCTTTCAACTTCACACTCGCGACCGTGCAAAACGTCGAGCACAACTTGTAATGCTACACAAAACACTGCCCGATAAGCATCTTTAACACCGCTGCAGACTTTGGGGTGAGGTTCCATCTCTCTGTACATGAATCAGAATAAGTGACCAGGCTGTACGTGACATGAAAACAAGATGCGGGGACCACATGCTGGAGTTAGCTAAGGAAGGATCAAGAAGAGGCTTCCAGATAACACAAAACCAGAGGAGCTTACATTTCTGTCACGCAGCCATGCTCTGTGGAGCTGCAAATAAGCGAAAGCTAGATGATGTTCCCTTTTCTCCCTTCAAAGGCGGTATAGATAAAGCAGGGCAACAGTGGAAAGCCATGCATACTATAGATTGGAAAAATAAGGAAGACAGCAAAAGTGAAGAATTCTGGATTGATGCTGCGTCGCGCACAGATGCTGCAGATGACAGAGGTTTTGAAGAACTGGGGAAACTTTTGCCCTATCTCTGCTTGCTTTACCAATCAGCCATGCTTTTTGCTAAGCGGTCGTTTCCCCAAATGACACTCACAAAGCACAGACTGCAGAACAGGTTAGAGCAAAAAAAAAAAAGGCTGTTACATATAACGAGGATCCAAACTTACATGAAAAGGAACAAAATCTGCTGCCACAAATTCAAGCCATTAACAAAGGATGCTCCCTCTCTCTCGTCACTGCAGATGTCTATTCAGCTGCAGCTGAGGAAGATGAGGAAGAAGACAGCGCGAATGTTTAAAGGAAGAAAAAAAAAAAGCTTAAAGACTGTAAATATTTCTTGACGAAAGCTGAAATCAAAAGGAAGCGGCACAATAAGGTAATAAAATCAGTTTGGAAAGGAAAGGTTCTGAAAAGTCGCGGCAGAAAAAGGGAGGAAGACAAAGCAGACAAAACTGAAAGCAGTCAGAACTGAAAGTGGAAACAGAGAGCAGATAGGACGCTTCTGAATAATTCTACATGCAAGCCGAAAATATGAATACATCTTTGGGATAGTAAGAAACCACAAGGGAAGAGGAAATTGTAAGAAGACATGGAAATGAGGGGAGAAGAGGACAAAGTGAGCAGTCAGTCCATGTTGTGAGCATGGACTTTTAATAATATTTGGCAATAATTACAGAGATCTGTATGCAAGATGTGGGGCCTTGTAACATGAAGGATGATGCTTGTGTGTATAGACAGAAAGCAAAAGTAACGAAAAAGAGGAGAAGAGAGGAAAAAGGAGAAAATAGTCAGTACAAGTCAAAATCAGCACTTTTAGTAGTGACAAAGTGCTCAATGTCTTAAATAGGATCTGGAAATATTAGACCTGATCTTTGTTTATTACTCTACTGTGTGGAGATTCAATCCATATAGCTATTTTGTGTGTGTGTGTGTGTGTGTGTGTGTGTGTGTGTGCCTGAGTGCACGCGCTAGTTTATTCAGTTGTGAGTAGTGGGAGTAATTTGGTGGTTATTGCCAGAGTGTTTTAGGGCCACAAACCCAATCTTGTTTAAGACCGCCGTAACCCTGAGGCTGCGTCTGTCAGTCAGCCATATAGTGTTTTGTTTATTTTAACTTTGTTGCACAAATAATAAAAACAATGGGGGGGAGAAAGTGAAGAAAGGAAATACATACTGTGCAGGTTAAAACCCCTGCAATACCTCACCCCAAAGGAGAAAGATGAAAAAATAAATAAAGGATTTCAAACTCATCAAAATTTTTAATGTGAGTTTGACGTACATTTACTGCTATATTACATGGGCATCCACATTTGCCTCCGGCCTCTTCAAAGTCCATGCTTCATAGTTGTAAAATGGCTACTTTGTGCAGCAGGACTGAGCATTCAGCACCGCTCTTTTGTCAGAATAATATTCTGTCCACACTGGCACGGGGACACAGGAGTCCACACACAGGCCTGGGATGTGGTGAGAACAAAAACACTATCAAAAGTACTTCATTAGAAAAAGGCCTGTCATACCCCATTTACACCTGGCAGTTTAATGGTCCCTGAGCACATTTGTCCAGTTGCATGAAGCATTTTAAGTAAAATACTTTGCCTGGCAGTTTGTTTAGTTTTTCCTTAAGAAAAATGCATTGCATAAATTTAACTTAAGCAATGTACTAAGGAAATATCATTAAGTAAATAAGGTTTTGTCCTTAGGCGCACCGCAGAGCACTAAGGAAGTCCTTACTCTTTAAAGCTGCTGAAAGCAATATTATTTTGTTAAAATAAGTGTTCACTGATCACTGATACAGAGTGTTTGTCAGTAACATGGATCTCCCAGTGCCTCCGCTCTGCAGCAAAAAGAAAGTAAAAACTTCTGGTATCCTGTTCCTGCTTGATCCAATCAAGAGAGAGAACTTGGAGGTGTTCCTCTGTGTGTGTTCATGATCAAGGGCACGTTCAATCTGAAAACGGTGTGCAACATCTTGCTATGGTTTCCAGGTTGAACGACATGTTTCATCAAAATGGTGACGTCAACAGTGTGCAACGGCCGTTGAGTTATGTTTTCTCTTGTTTGATGGATGTGTAGCCATATTACAAAGGCTGACATAGATGCAACGCTTGCCTAAATAAACCGGGTGTTCAATGCACCATCGTTTCCGTTTAAATAAATGTTTTGTCAGGGCTGAACGTGACTCAGGCAGCGTAATTTCAGTTAAATGACCACAGCAGAGAAGCTACTGATTCAAGCGGTTCCAGAAACGGCTTACACAACCAAATACATGATGCGATTTAAGACGGTTGAAGAAAAGTAATATTGTAAGGTGCTGTGGCGAAGACCGCTGCGTGTTCATGTGATGATGTGGGGAGGAGGGCAGGGAGTGCTGCAAGAAGGGACAGGAAGTTAGCCAAAATGCCAATAAGGCTTACTGCTACTTAAAGTCCATTTTCCATTTCAAAAATGTCCTTAGAAATGAAACTAAGGAAGAATGTTTAAGGTACCTTCAACTGCTTCTTAGTCCAAAAGACAAAGTTTTTCTCTTGAAGAAGAGAAAAAAGATTAATAAAGAACAAAGTCAATTAAGAAAAAAAAAATACAACAAAGTGTCGTGCAGTTTCTGAGGTGTATGCTCAGCTCAAGGGCAGCTCTCCTCTTGGTCGACAAATCATATCCTATTGCTGTATCCAAAGCTCTCTTTGAACATGCGGTTTTTGACTGTGTGGAGGACAATCAAAAAAAAAAATCCACCCTCCGCTCTGCAGCCTTGCCAAACACAGCAAGATTGCAGCATTTTTCCTATGTTTTTTCCCCCCTCGCTATTAGTGCCACAGTTATCTACAGGGAAGTGTGGCTGTGCCCATTACCATGGCCAACACACCTTGCTGCTGCTGAACTGTCACAAAATACTGTGTTTTACCTTTCTTCAGGAGACCTATTAGATTTAAGATGGTTTTTGCAACACAGTTAAGCACAATCCTTAGAAAAGGAACAACTTGCTCCTTGCGTGAAACCTTAAGGACAACAGTTTAAGTGTTTTATGCAGCTGAGCACTGGACTATATCTGGTTGGGTTTATCCACAGGAAATGCTGATGTAAATGCACTAAAGATGCATATAAGACGGATACAAATCTGATTGCTGAAATCATCTCTGCAGATGGTTTGAGATGCATTTGAAATGTTGTACAAGTGTAAAATCATCCATCGCTCAAAGATCCACTTGACCACACAGTCTAATGTCATCCAACGGTCCCCCAAAGCAGAAAGAATTGCTAATCCACCTCACTGAAAGATCTTCGCAGGATTCACTCCCACCAATCTTGGCTATATTCTTGCCTCCAAGCTTCAGTTCATGGCCTCTCCTTAAGTCTTTGAATCTGGGGCAGAGCAAACCTGACCTCCTGGATCCAGAGCCTGGTGGCCCTGAGAGCAAATAACGGACACCTTTAGTCTTCAACCTGGACAAAAGGTCCATAGCGTGTCTAGGGGCCAAGCCATGATGAGCTTTAAGTGCAATAAGTAAAATGAAATCACATTCAAAAACGAATACGCAGCTAATGGAAAAAGGCTAATATAGGGTTGATATAGTTGTGTTTTTTGTACCTCTTTAAAAGCTTTGCTGCAGCCTTCAGTTCTAGCTGTAGATGTGACAATGACTTTTGGTGGAGGCAGGTGCAGAGAGAGTTGCAGTAATGAAATAAAAGCTTTGATTACCCTTTCTAGGTCACTGTGAGATAAAAAAAATGATTTTATTCTTGTGATGTTTCTGAGTTGACCAAAATAAGATTGAAGTGTTCACTTCAGTTGCAGATCAGGATAACTAAGCTGTGGAGGTCACTAGATTTTAATGGGAGAGATGGATGAGGATTGTCAGTATGGCAATTGAAGGAGGAAGACACCCATACTTCTTTAGATGAAACCAAATCAAGTGCACATCATTTAATATGTATGGTTGTTTTAACAGACTGTATAACATTAAAAGAATAAATGTAAAGTCATTTACAAGTGCATGTAATGGGCAACAAATAGCTCAATTAAAATTTGGTCATACTTGGGTGTATTTATTAAAAATAAATAAATAAATACATAAAACCTTCAGAAAAATATCAAATAAAATCACCACTCATTTTAGGAGGCAGTAAAGCACAAAACACAGGGACTTTACCGATAATCAGAAAACTCAAAAGTTCAAACTATGAGTGACTTTCAAAGCGCATTTGAAATAATCTTTAAAAACTGCTGCAAATCCACCACCTGGACTGAAGAGTCTGGGTTTGTGGAGATAAGAGTAGCCAATGGGGTTTGATTGAATTGAGGTGACAGGATCCCCCTGATTCTTGCCACGTTTCTGTATTAAGTAAATATCAAGATTATAGGAAGAGATTAAAGTCTTGGCAAATGAATGACTTTGTTAGGGATGTAGTATTTAACTGATTGATTCACAGGTGTTCAAACAGTAACTGTAATTAGATTACAAGTGTTCACAATAGTAGGATTAGACAGTTTGTATGCTTCAAGAGTATATGGCAGGGCACGATAGTCACTATGGGAAGTACATTTATAGAAGTCAATTGATGGAGGATCCGTTTCCCTCCATCCTGGATCATCAAACCCGGACGCAGGAGACCTGTGTGTTATCACACAGCATGAGAGCTTCTCTCTGATTTGGGTGAAGGCCATCTCTCCTCAAAAAGACCGGCCTGGCCCACAACAAGTCAGAGCTGCTTACAGAGGTGAATCCAATAGAACAGTAGAAGGCAGATCTTGTCTTGGTAGAATAGTGGCAAAAAGATCAGAGTGGATAGGGCCAAGTCCGGCAGCACAGTTAACGTGAATAGCGGATAATTTTCCATGGGTTTAAAATATTCCTCCTTTTAATGTTCCGAGTTGCTTCATTCGGTCAATCTATTTGCGCTGTAGCTCCGGTGACTTGCATTTGCTACGTTGTCAGAAAAGTCCTCCTCACAGACAAGTCACAAAGTCCACATTTCATGACCTGCTCCCTCTCGCTCTGCAGCCGGGGAGTTCAGTGGATTCACGCCTGAATCTTTTCAGCAGCAGCACAGCAAGGATTCCAAAAGCATTGAGACTTGTTTGGCTTTTCATAGCTATCCAGCATTAATCAGGGCATGAAAAATAGTCCAGATAAACAGTGTTAACCCTAGAGGCAGATACAGAAGTAAATATTAAAATATTAGTGAAGAAATGAATTAAGAAATTGGTAAAATCGAGGTTCCTTGGGTTAACACGTCTGTAAATACTTGTAACCAGTTGCAGCATGTGGTTAATGTTGGTTTGTTTGCAAAAGGACAATTTAGGAAGCTAATAAAGAAACTGATTAACTTGAAATATAGATATTTGAAATAACATACTGTGAAAGTCTTAATTGGTGAAGCATGTGTATTGGTGGAATATTGTTGGTGTTGTTCTCTTTTTTGTGTATCTTTAATTCTTGTATACGTGGCACCATAAAACCACTTGGAAGCCATGATTCAATGAGAATTCATTGCATGTGCAAATTATGTAATTTGCAGGAGTTGTGCAAGCAAACCCTGCAGAATGCCTGTTTTAGTCGCTATATGCTGTGCTGTTGTATTCTGTTTTATTCAAAATGTACACACTATAATTCCAGGCCAAAGTTTTAGAATGTACATGCTTTGTAGTGTTTTTGAAAAGCCCAGAAACTGGCTTAGTGTGGACGGAAAGCCAAAAATGGAAAGATAAACAAATGCGTTTTCCAATTTACCACTTTTTGCAGTTTTGAGGCCTCCCAGGCTGTGGTTATGGTTGGGTCTGTGGTTGGGATGAGTGTTAGAAGTGCAGCCTTACAGGCAAAAGTTGTTTGAGGCAAAAACGTACCACGATCAAACTGTACCTGGTTTTGTGTGGACACGGCTTAAGAGACGTTAGCAGCTGTGTACAGTCAACAGCTGCTA
>OMLF01021722.1:0-19034 GCA_900302615.1 Holocentrus rufus | reverse complement strand
AGTAACATGCCAGTCCCCAAAGTCTGGGGGTCAAAGGTCAGGTCTGACCTGGTTGTAAAGATTTCCTGGTGGTTCTCTGGGTCGACCAGAGTCAGCAAGGACTCCCATAACTTGGCTGCTTGTCCCACCATCTTTTCACCACCCTGCCATAACTCCTGAACCAGTTTGTCACGATCCTCACCAGGCTCCAAACCCTTTCTCAGATCCACAGCCTTGGCCTTCTCCACATCCTGATGCACCTGAGAAAACATCTGCAGGAACCGGAAGGTGTCCATCTCTTTCTGTGCAGCTTGAATGCTGCTCTTGCTGGTCTTGATGGACACCATACGAGCAGAGACAGAGCTCTGCACACTGGTCAAGGCGATGTCACGCAAGTTGTTCACAGCCTCGATGAGACGCACACTGGAGGAACCCAACTTCTCCCTTTCATTTTTCTCCCACTTTTCCAGACTCACATTCTCATCACCAGTTTTTGCCAAGGCCTTTTGCTCAGCTCTGAGCTTCTCCATGAGGTCCTTGTGGGCGGTGGAGAATGTCTTCATATTGTGCAGGCGGTGCTGGTCCTCAATGGCACAGGAGACGCACACACAGGTCAGATCATCCAAGCAGTAGTACTCCAGCAGCTTACCATGATGTGGGCATTTAGTCCCACTTAACCCAGCAGCCCCTGCAGCCATAGGCTCAGTCAGAGGATGAGTTTGTAGCAACACAGGGGTGGTCAGATGGGCCTGGAGGTGTTGGACACACATGGAGATCTCACACTTCATGCAGGTCTTGCGTGCAGGTTTCCTGTCCTCAATGCACATATCACAAAGAACAGTCTGCTGCTGGTCCTCTTGTGGATTGCCAGACATGTTTTCAATTGGTGATTTCTTGATTTAATATGTCTTCAATCTATTTTGATGTTAAATAAAGTCCTCAGGTTGCCCTCTGGTTCTTGAGACAGAGGATTTCGTCTCAACAAACTATGCTGAAATTGCTTTTAGTTCACTCGTCTTGTGATCTCTTCTCCACTCCTTGCAGTTTCATTTCCTGGGAAATACTGGGCTGCAGAGAGACTCTGTGTTTTTTTGCCCTGAACACTGTCTGTAAGGTTGCGCTTTCTCCCAGGCTATGGTTATAGTCAGGGTTACGGCAAGGTTGGAAACGGCTGCCTTACAGGCAACTTTCAGGGCAAAGAGTACCATGAGGTTCATCAAACATGGGCGTTGCTACTATCAAATAAACAGTATTGCACTGTTGCACCCTGTGATTGACAGATTAAACAGCCCAGCCAAAAGAGTAACTCCAGGTAGTTATCAGCATTTTCTAACACTCAAATCAACCACAAGTAAAATAATTTTCCTAACTTGTAGTCATCATTTTATATCTATATCATCACATTTATGTCTATATCTGCATCTATATCTATATATCAAGTTTTAAAAAAACAGTAAATCCTATTTCATGTAAACTCATGTAAAAAAGACTGGATATAGTGAAGTTATAACCCGCTGACTGTACCTACAAAAGGAATGACAGTGGTTAATGTAAGTTAATCACCTCTGCCGCTAGAGGCGCTTTGGGACGAAATGAAAGAGACCACGCAGATTTTTTTTTCTATCACTCTGGCTTCGGTCTATAATCCGAAAGGTTGTCAATCATAACTAGCAACGGTAGGCGCTTTTAATCATTTAAAATTACTGAATCACTTATATATTTGATTGATGCAAATCATTACTTTTTTAGGCAACTTAACGTGAGCTAATGTCACTGTTGTAAGTTACCATTGCAAAGGCGCTAGCTTGGTCCCTGAGAAACTCCGAAACAGTTTTAGCTAATGCTAGCAAGAAGATTACGGGTTCCTTTACACGCAGAAAAGCAGGTTCATTGGGATTTTAAACTGGATTACACTGGAATGACACCTGTTCAGTGTTTGCTAACCGTACGGTGAGATTAGGCTCCAGGTTGACATGTAGGGCAGATTTGTCATGTTCAGAGTCGTGGGATGCTGAATCAGATTTCTTTCTCTCTTTAGCCCTAAGCATACATCCAGAGACCTGGTTTCATCATAGCCCACTGATCTGTAATAAAATGTCCAGAAACAGCTCTATACAAATTCTCGTGATTTCTTTGCAGCCTTTGAAACCATTAATGCCCAGTCCTCTTTGAGTTTATTATTATTATTTTTTTATTTATCCATTTATTCTGCAGTCAGCAGTACATGTATGGTGAGCACGTGCAGTGCTGCGAGTCTTCCTTTTGACCTCTTGACTTGAAAAAAGGGGAGACACTTACAAATGATAAAACAAAATTAAACATGCCATAATAGTTTAGGATAGTAGTCATGTTATGAACCAGATTGACAATACTACAATACGACTGGATAAGACTGGATTCTCTATGTTTCAGACATGTTCAATGATGAACTTATGTAAATTATGTTTTTCCTAAATGTCTAGATAATATTTTGGAAATCAGGTTGTCATTTATCTACTCTTTACAGCGATCATTACCACAGATAAGGATGATCAAGCAGACAGCTGACAGTTGGCCTCCCAGGTTCAGACAGGTGACTGAGGGACCAGCCTCATCTCAGCCACCCAGACCACCTAAACTCCACCCTGAAAGAGGCTCTGTCCCCGCTCAGACACCCCTCTCTCCGCCCCCGTGCCCTCCTGTTGACAGCAGAGAGACTTTGACGTTGTCGGAGACTGCCGCTGCCCCGGTGGCTTTCACCTTCAACCAGAACAGCGTAATGTGTCTTCCCCTGGTTGAGAATGGGAAGCTCATATGGGTGCACTCAAGCCAGATCAGCCTGCAGCTAGAGGGTGTAGCAGAGCTGGACGAGGCCTTCGACATGTCCCCCTATCTGACACAGGAGGAGATGGCTGCAGTGGCGCAGCGCTGCTCGCTGCACCCGGACCAGGTGAAGGTGTGGTTCATGCTTCAGAGGCTCCGCTACGGCATCAGCTGGGACTGTGAAGACATCTGCCAGGTCAGGAGGAAGCTGTGCAGCTCAAGAGATGCTCAGGGAGATGAAGAGCAGCAACACAGGGCGAGAGAAGAGAAGAGAAAGGAGAAAACAGTGGAGGGAGAGGTAAAGGAGCACGGTGGGGAGAAGAAAGAAGAGGTTAGCAGGAGAAAGAGGAGTCAGAAGGAAAGATGGAGGGATGACAAGTGGAAGGAAGGAGGAAACAGTAAGGAAAAGGTGTGCAATAAACAAAGGGGGAGAAAGATGAAAGCAAAAAGAGCGGAGGGCAGGAAAGTGGAGGCAGTGGAGAAAGACAGAAGGAATAATAAGCGGGGTAGGTTGATTGTGGCAGGTAAGACAAGGAAGAGAAAAAAGAAGGAGGGGGAGGAAGGTGGTGTGGAGGAAACTTCCAGACTTCCCGTCTGGAAGAATAAAAGGAGAGTTGGGCTACCTGTTAGATACAGAACTCAAATCGGCCAGTCAACACCCCGCCAGGAAGCTCCATACGAGCTTGTGAGGTCACACGAAGCCAAATCAGGAGCGCTCGTGTCGCCCGAAGACATTGGCTCCACTTTCCAGTGCCCTTCCGAATTCCTCAATGCCCCGGACCCCGAGGCGTCACACCCTGACAGCCTGCGGAGGGCCCAGTCTGCGCCGCGGACCAGCTTCCAGTGCGATGAGAAGCTCGCTCAGTTGGAGCTTCTCTGGCAAAGCAGTGAAACGGCCTCCAGCTCCACATGTGCCGATGAGTGGTGGGTCAACTGGAGCCGAGTGGTGGATCGTGAGAATGATCGTGCCAGTCCCGCGCAGCAGTCAACGCAAGAAGCATCAGTGAACGGAGAAAACGTCTTCGCACCCTTCAGTGGCTCTGAGGGGAAGGCAGAGCTGCAGCCCGCGCTAGAGCCAGAACTGCATGAAGAATCGACCTACAATAACACCGGCGAACTGACGGGGGGAAAGGAGGCAGTGGTGATGGAGAATAATCCCCCCATCATAGATAATCCACCCATTTTGAGTCCCATCCTCACAAAAGCGCAGCGTAAAAGACCGGCCCAACACTCTGCCCTGTGCACATTTCCCTCTCGTACTTATTACCGTCTAAGAACTAAGACCAGGTTTCAAGTGGAGCAGCTGAGGCAGAGCTTCCTCAACTGCCAGTTCCCCACAAGCGGGGACTACGACCGGCTGATGGTGCGGACTGGACTCCCGCGGGCCCAGCTGGTCCAGTGGTTCGGCGACATGCGCTACAACGTCAAGAACAGAAAGCCACACTGGCTGAAGCCGGAGGACCGCTGCCGGTTGACGGCGAGGATCCGACGCCAACAGCAGTTGAATGCGTTGGCGGTGGCAGAAGCTAAAAGGGGCGGCAGAAAGACCTGGAAGATGAAACTTGAGAAGAAAGAAATGCTCATTCAGGATCAGGGCACGCAGTTGCCTCCAGGGTAGAGAACGAGGCCTGGATCAAAAGTCTTCCTACTTCCTCCAGTGAAGAACGTCAAAATGTACCAGAATCAGTTTTTATGTTTTATTTCACATTTGTGCTGTATTATGAAACTCTGTTCATTCTCTGCTGTAATCATTTTTAAGTATTTTTAAAGGAAAAGTAAAGGAAAAGGAAATGTTTGATAAATGACAAATTATTGTGAATTTGCTTGTTAGATACCAATTCTGTTGCATCTTATGTTATTTGTATCTGTTTTTCAATTGTTTGTGTATATTAGTCGATATTATCAGTCTATTCTAAAGATCAGTGTTTTTTTTTACATAGTTCCTAAAGTGTTAAGGAGACTTTTTTATTCTCATTAAAATAAAACATTTTTATTGTTTATTGTTCAAATGAATCTCTTTATTTTCAGTGTACAGATGTTGATATCCATCAAATCATATTCATGAACCATAAAATGAATAAACAATTTTCTCTACCTGAATACAATATAATAAAAAAGAAAAATTCAAAGTAATAAGCACCACATAATGTTATTGGGTTGTTACCAAAGTGATAGAAAAGCAGCTGTTGCCATCCCATAATGAATTCCAAATGAACAAAAATATAGTAAAAATCAAACGTAAACATTGAATAGAAAAAAAGGGAAATGGTCAATATTTTAATACATAAGTGACTCATAGGCTAAATTGTCATTGTAGATACATGTGTACATTTATGCTTCTTTTTAACATTCTATTTTTAGCTTATGTAAGATTGTTTCAGGGTAGAATATGAGCTACCACTACAGTCATACAGTCAACACTTACAAGACAAAATCACTGTTTACATATGCAGTTACTCCCTCAGTATCATAGTTCCTGTGGATGCTAGAATCATAATGACTCAGGATGAAGTGGCCACCTGATATCTCAATAAAGGGAATAAATGTAGACCAGTAGGCTGAGGCCAGCTCCTGTTAAGATCTGAACGTTGTTTGTCTTTCATGTCGTAGCTCTCTCAGTTCCAGGTGGCTGTGTACTCTTCTCTCTCTCTCTGTGGCTGCCAGAACTCCGCTCCCTCGATAATGCGTCGGATCAGGGAGGCGGAGGTGATGAGCAGATGTCCAGCTGCCTGGAGAAGGCTGGAGGCCATACGCAGGGCTTCTCTGAGGAAGGGGACAGAGACAAAGTGCCATGAGTATCGTCTGTACTGTTGGTGTGCTGATCAACAGCGAGGCAAAAGGCATATTTAAGTTCAAGTTGTTCAGTTAAAGTTTTTAGTGATGGTTCTCTGGCGTTGGTGCAAGTTCCTCTGACTTTTTCATCTCATCTTCTGAGTGCGAAAATAAAGCCATAGCGTTGAGTGAATTTTTAAACTACACACTAGCAAACTACTTTTCCTGAACTTTACACATCATCAGAGGCTCATTTCTTTGTTCACGCTCTCTTAGCGCCTTGCTTGTGTCTTCTGCGACTCACTCGGCGTGCACCACTTCTCCTTGGGGCTTACCTGAGGACTTTCTTGGGCCCAAGGCACTGGAAGTCAGCGCTGACAGAGTACAGGCCTTGGAAGGTGGCCTTTACACTCAGGGAGCCGAACACATCCTTGGGGCTAATCCTGTAAAGGTCAAAGGTGACTCGGGCTATGTCTTTTCCAGTCCGGGGCTTGTTGTGGTCTTGAAATTTGGACACAAGTGCACCCTGGGAGTTAAGAGACAAGTGGCTTAGCTCAGACATTCAAAAGAGACTTGGCCGTTGCATCAAGAAAACATAACGGGCCCACGAAAGGAGCCCTAAAACCTGTTCAGAAAGAGCTGAGTAACCATGACTGAACTGACTTGTCCGTTCAAACGTACTGGCTGTGGTCTCCATGTCTGTCCAGGCTCCAGGGCCATGAACACGGTGTTGTCAGGCAGGGTTATGAGGAACTCGTCAGAGTCGACCTCGGTGCCATCCTCCTCACACACCAGGGAGAGCGAGGCAGCGGACAGAGACAGCAGCAGGGCCTGGCACACCTGCAGCACAGACAGAAGTCACTCACACACCGGACCAGGTCTCTGGATCCAGGGACACTGAAGGGATAAGGACTTGTATTGTTTGAACCCTTAAATACCATGTGTCTATTTTCTCTGCACTTAAAGTAAGAGAAAAGATTAAAATATAAAAGCCATGTCAGTGTATTTATGGATGATGCGCATAGATTCTTCAGGATTCATGAATGAGAGCAGGGATTTTATCGATCCATGCTTTCAGATTTTATGTGGTGCCGAAAGATGAGACGCTACTATCTCGCTATCGCTACTATCTCTTTTAGCTTAATTACACTGCTTACCAGTTACAAATAGAATCAATCTTTGGATTATGCTTATAGTAAAACCTCAGTCAGGTTAGTTTTGGACCCTAGTTAGATTACAGACCTCTTAGTTCCCTATTAGTCTGAAAGCATTTTTGAGTGATCTTAAGATAATGCAGTTTTATCTTATAATTCATGATCATAGAATCACTTTTATGTATTTTTTTTATCTACTTTAATTGTTTAATGATTTAATTTTTTATCAAATTTATGTTTCCCTTTTCAAATATTTTCCTCCTTTTAGAAAATTAGCCTAATGTTTCTTTATTCGCTTATTCTTATTGTTGCTGCTGGTGTACATTTCCCAAAAGCAGTTGCGCCCTCTTGTGTCTGCTTTGTGACCTGGTTTTCTCTCTCGTTTTGTTTTCATGTCACCCTCACCCTCTCTCTCAGCTCCTCCAGGGTCCCGGCTGTGACGCCCTTCCTGGTGTCCCGGTCGTGAGAACACACCCTGAACGGGCGCTGCGGTGGGGACCACACTCGCTTGGTGACTGACCTGCGGGGAGATGAGAAAGACAGATAAATGATTATTTAATGTGTGAGTTATTGAGCGCCTTTTGAGACTAAATATGAGTGGAAGTCTCAAAGTGATGCACACTTCTAGCAAAATGGCAAATCAGCTTTTAATTGACTGAAGAAAAACACAAATATGCAACAGAGTCTGACCCAGGTCAGAATTAAGGCAAATAGAGTGGGGAGAAAATAATAAAACAGAAAAATTTGCTAAAATAATTTTCTCCAAAGGCGGACAACTTAATTGAAACCAATTTTTTATGCATTTGCAAAACCACTTTACAGTCAGACTGTACCTGCGATTATCTGAGATGGCGGATGGCAGATTACGCTGCTATCAGAAAATGTCTATACTTGTGCTGTGATCTCATAATGCAATGCATGTTGTGTAACATTTATTGCAGACATGCAGTGAAAAGTACTGAGGAAGAAGGCGGCGAGAGGCTGTAGAGACAGAGAGACAGTTTAGATGTCTTGACTTCATCAACTGGAGATACTGTGGCCTAATGTAAATGTGACAACAAAGGGAGGCAGTAAGTGGATCAGCAGGTCACACTGGCCCCAAAACTTCAGTCCAGTCATCCAGTGGAGCCCTTTTGTCTTTGACATACATTATTGACTTCCACTTCACTTCTGTTTCCACTATAACTAATTTCAATTCTCACATCAGTCGGTTTTGATTAATGTTATTTAGAAAGACCAGTTTTGATATATTTTATTTATCTATGTCAATTTATGAATCTTCTTGTTGTCCTACAGCTTTACACCATGTTGTGTTCTGTTGTCATTTAGATTCTGTTATCTGGCTCAATGTTACTTTTTAAACCTAAAATTGTATGTTTTATAAGATCATTAACCACACACACACACACACACACACACGCATTTTGTTATTTGTTCTGTTGTTCTCTCACTTTTTTCCTTTCTCTCACTTCGATCGTAGCTCCCATACCCTTGCTATTATATTACCCTTTTGAAAATCTGTTGTTCTCAAAATATCAGATCAAAATTAACTCATAAATCATCAATTCAGTTACCTAAAAGTCCATTTGAATATCTTACTGACTTAAGATTAACTTATATTATGTTGAGGAATCCGTCAGCTGCTCTGTGTTGTTTGGGTTGTTGCTGCTGGTCAAACAAAGGAACATTAAAACAAATCCACAGAAAATCAATAGCCCACAGCAAATTCCACTTACTTTAAAAATGAAGATGTAGTTTCCATATCCTCTTCAGTGTCTGGTCCTCTCTTCTCGCTGTTTTTCTTTAAAGATGTTTTTGTGTCACTGATTTAGGGCCACTGTACAGGAATCTCCCTGCTTGTGTTTGACCCAGCAGTCCCACTGGGCTGGACTTTACCCTGAGCAGGTGATAATTCAGAATCAGATCAGCACAAGGCAAAGTTCTCTCGCCTCCCTCTTTGTGTGTGTGTGTGTATGTGTGTGTGTGTGTGATACATCCTTTCCTTATCTGACAAGCAAAATGTTTACCTCCTACTACAGTTTTCATGTAATAATATTATAAATAATGTTACAAATATCACAACAGGACTTGGAATATTAAAGTTATACCTGTTGAAATTTAGTCTGTATTTCCTATATTTATGGGATTATTTTGCTATCTATATAGTCTATTGGTAGCCCAGGACAGGGGTTTTCAAACTTTTTCATGTTTTGACCCCCAAGTTGACTTTCACTGAACCACAGACTCTTATGTGAAGTCATGTTCGTTGCACTAGGGTCCCTGATATGAAAAAATATTTTGGTTTGTAGTGTGTAATTGATATCTTGAAACACTGACAGATTCAAAGAGGTGAAATTAAAACACAATATTAAAATAATCACTCATATGTTTTTGTAATTGTACAGTTTATAGTGAATTAAATTTGGTGAGGACCCCCTGGAAGGCCCACTAGGACCTCTGGGGGTCCCCGGACCACACTTTATAAACTACTGGGCTAGAACGAAAGAAAGGCCTCTTTATTTCATATGCTTATTTATAAGCACCTCTAAATACTCTGACATTCTGCTCACCATTCTGCCTTGTTTCTCATTACGTCTCTAAATGTTTGTGTTTTCCTATTTCTGTTCTTTACATCGATTACAAACACATGTAAAAACAAAATAACAACAGGATGTTGTTTTTTCGCCTTTAGCGCGCTGTCAGTGCGACGAAAAAAACGTCACATCCTGAGAGCGGCATTGGTTGCGCTCGTTTTGTATCACAGGTGTCATACGTGGGCGGAGTTTCTTCTTTGAGTGGATTTCATGTGGCAAAACACCGCCCATTCGGAACGCTAAATGTTTAGAGTTGAACGCCTGATGCTGTTGTAGTGAAGGCGCGAGGATGAGAGGTAGATTAGCGAAGAGAACTTTTGGTATGACAGTTGCAACTTGTAAGCTAACGTTAGGTTGCCAGCAGAAAAACGAAAATATTTATATTGACGAGTAAGGTTAGATATCTCCAGATCCACCCCAGTTTTATCTCAGCTATATCTTATTTTGACTTCATGTTTGTTTTGGCAAGCTGTGAAACAAACCGTTAACTTCGCGTTAGCGTGGTAACTTTGTAAACAGTCTGTAAAAGCTAGCTTCTAAGCTAGTTCACGTTATTTACTGTGTTAGCGTTCGGTCAGACAGCTGGGTTTAGGGGAATGGCAACGAAGAAACCCACAGAAACTGGTAAGTGTGGATAGCTAGGCTAATGTCACTAACACGCTAAGCTTTGAAAAGCAGAAACCTTGAATTTAGATGGTTCAGTGACGGCTTGGCATACAGTGAGTGGCGCAGTTACGTCAAGTGTGACTTCCTCACTTCTGGCAAAATGATGTTTCTAACGTTACATGTAGATGGATAGATCCATGTCTTTGTAGACTCTTGATGAATTCTTATGCGCATTTGTATAAATTAAGTCAAGCAGCTGTGACTGCACTGAGAAGCCACCCTTTCCTTGTTTTATTCCTGCTCTCTTTCCCCCCACACAGATGCCACCCTTCCTTTTGCTGCACTACAGCTGCTGGCCCCGCCTGTGCGTCTGGTGTCTGCTGCCCTATGGAAGGTGATGAAACAGAGGGACGTGATGCAGTATGGGACTGTGGAGGAGTTTGTGACATCAGCCTGTGAGACTGTCCCTGGGCTGCTTACCTTTAGACATCAGGCCAAGCTCGCACTGGGTCTCAGAGCACGGGTGAGTGTCACAGGGAGAAATCAGATGCAGTCTCAGGGAATCAATCAAGAGCTTCTGAATGATCCTCAGTGTCTGACTCCTGTGATGTCCTCAATTGCTCTGTTACTATGCTTTTATGTTACTGTATTATCTGTCTAACATGAGACATATGCCACACTTATGTTTTTACAGTTAATCTTGGAGCTTTGTTCTGGTAAAGATCAACCAGATCCAGCGTTGATCAAGTCACACCTGAAAAGAATCTGCACTCCCACCCTCTCCTCAGCAAAAAAAGTGAGATCAGACATCAGTATCAAATGTTTGTATATAGTATTTGTCTTAAGCAACACACGTGCAACATTCCCATATTCCCACAGAGATTTTCAATATGCCGTTTTCAAAAATCTCTCTTTGTATGGATTCCAAGGGAACTCATGATTTGTTCTGATTTTAAAGGCAGTCTCTTGTAAATATGTGTGGTTCTGTGCACAATGTAATTTTTATTGTTTTATCTCTTAGAAAAAGGATATCAAAATTGAGAAAACCGTGAGCAATTTCCAGGCATTGGTGGAGACACTGCTGAGGGACCCTGCTGAGAGAGAGCGCTTCTTCAAGGTTAGCCCTCCTTTTCCACATTAACCATTGCAGTGCATTTATTTTTGGTCAACAGGTTGGCCTGGTTTGAACAGAGTCTCTGCTGTGCTGAAGAGTCATTGTGTTTTGTCGCTAGCTAAGCCTGCAATCTGACTTACTAGGAGAGAAGACAAGAAACAAGATAATTTTCCATATGGGGGATCAATTAAGTATAAATATGTTTTTGCAATCACATGTTCTTGACAGGCATTCCTTACGTCAGCTAAGTATTTTCCTCCTGTAAGCTGTATTCAGGAACATGATGGCGTACTGTTCTTGTGCTCTTTCTTTCAATAGGAGGAGTTTCCTGTGGATTATGGCCCTCAGTATGACCAGGAATTGGAGAAACTGCTGTGGGAGTTTCTGATCCGACTGGACCAGTTGCTTCCAGTCCCTAACCTAGCTCAGGTATGCATAGTGGCTGCTTTTGAGGCCAGCTTCTCTTGGTTTCTGACCATGTTTCTTATACCTGTTTTATTGTTAATGTTTATTTGAAGACCTTTAGTCTGAAGTGAGACGTCTTTCCTGTAAGTGAGACGTTGATCTTCATCCCTCTCTGCATTTCTAGACCGTGTCGTGGCTCAGCGCTGCCCCTCCAGTCTTGGAAGAGTGTGCGCGGTCAGCCACCCAGCCTCAGCTCCTGCAGATTCTGCTGCAGCACCAAACCTGTCTAGGCCATCTGGAGTTAGCAGGTAGAAGAAAATAACGTACTAGATTGATTTTTTCCCGCCAGCCAAAGTAGCAAATCCTGGTAATTTCAAATGATATGTTTTTCCAGTGAAATTCCACATATTCAAGATCATACTCATAAAAGGTACTAAAAAATAAAAGATTTGACCTGCATTACAGTAGTTTTGGATTTACAAAGTTACAAGATCTTTTGTGTTGTGTTATCATGGATTCCAAGTAATGCTCGTTATCTTTTAACCGTTTCAGTGATCTCATTCATTGTTGATATTCTTTATTTGCTTTGCACAGCTTCCCTCCCCCCAAACATGGGGGACTCCATCCTGTCTTCACTTTCACTCCCACCCTCTGGAGCAGCGCGTTCAGTCCAATCAACAGAATCCACAAACTCCAGTGTGGGCCAGTCCACCAGCTCTAGTCCAGTGCCACGGCTAGAAGCCACACAAACCAGAGGCAAGACACCAGTCTTAACACCTGTAATTGGACTGATATCCAGTGAAGACGTGCCAGTCATGATCTTGGCCAATAAGAGGAATTCGAGAAGTAACCAGACAGCCAGCTCACAAGATGCAACAAACGGGGGATTAAAACCAAAAGGAAACTTCACCGCGGTCAAACAGAGGCCGGAGTCCAGAGACGAAGAACAAGCGGAGGAGGGTGTGCCAAAGAGACGAAGTGGAACGAAACGCAAGCAACCTGACCGGAGAGAAAGTGACTCTGATGAGGAGGTAGAGGAGGAGGAAATGAGTGTCACCAGAAAGGGGAAGAGGAGGATCAGTGGGAGTACAAGGAACAGAAGAGAGCAGAATAGCAGAAGAGACCAGAGGACAAGTGAGAGCGGAGAAGACGAGTCCAACAGAGCAGTGCTAACATCCTCTGTGGCCCAGTTGGGCTTCAAAGCGCTGAAGCTGCCTGAAGATCCGTGCCTCTGCTCTCTTTTGACCTCTTGTCTGCACAAACAACCCTTTGTCCCCGTCAGAAGACTCAAAATGACCTCGCCCGGCACCAGTGAGAGCAGCAGAGGAGGAAAATCCCCGTCTGTGCAGCCACAGGACGAAAGGAGGGAGTCACCTGTCATGGCTCGTACACAGAGCAACTCCAGAAACCATCTCCCACGGCTTGAGTTCGATTTTCCTGGCTTGGATGATAAAGAGTAAGAACCACGGGAAAACAAATTGTGCAGACTAAGACTTGGCAGTATATTGATTTCATATTAACACTGCAGCAGCATATTTCTATTGCAGAGGCTGCAGTGTGAGCATCTTAAAAAAACGCATTTAAATTTATCTTATTTAAATCTACAATTTGACACAAGTTGTCAGTGGGTAAAGGCGGCAAGTGCCTGGCACACAGGCAGCCCTTGAAGCATAACAGTCATTTTTCATGTGCAGTAATATCTTGCAGGAAAGTTTTGCTAATGAGCCTTTCCTCATCCATGCCTTGGTTCCATTAGTTTACTTTGATTCAATCATGTATCATGTCCCTTTGGCCAGAAACGTAGCCACTATGAGGCTGGTAGATGCTCAGGGCTTTAAATTTTCAGGCGCTATGTTTGATTTCAGCCATGTGAATACAATGTGCACGTTTACCCTCGCACTTTTCAGGCTTTTGTGCTTTTAAGCCTGGATAAAAGGGTAAGATGAGTCTGGTGTGGGACATTCAGTGGCATGCACTCCCTCCCGTTGTACACCAAATAAGAATGTTTATACCATGCAAATGCCTCTTCTAATAAACACAACTGATATATTTCCATTTTCCTGTTTTGAGTTTTCTGTTTGTTCCTGTAGAGTAGAATTAGTTGATTTATTGCTCTAAAGTGGACTTGTATGTCAAGTCCTATCAATTGCTGAACTGAAAATAATCACTTTATATGCTAATAGTTTTACTTGGTAGCTTCTAGACCAGGATCATGGGGTTGCTAGCCTTGGAAATGAAATAAGCAGAAAGTATTTTTATTGCATGGCTCTTTTTAAGTCACTATTTACCAGCTACTGAAACTGTGAATGACTGTTTTAATCATATTGTACTGTCTCTATTTGACAGAAATCATTCTGCATTACCAGATAAAACCAGTTCTACCTCTCCCCAAAGGAGGAATACAGGTGATTAAACAGAAAATAAACTGCATGCTGGGAAATCCAATAATCACTTGATCACTTACAACTTCTGTGTGTCTGCTGTTATATTCAGAGACGGTTCTTCCTCCAGGAGATAGTGAAGACTTCATAGGTGATTCTGAAGACGAGGCGACAAAGAACTTCAAAGGCAGGGTATGTACTCTCAAAGCTTGAAAAAAAATCATAGCTAGAACACTGAATATTGATCCAAGTACTCTTGTGCAATATGTGACACCAGCTTGGGATTTCAGCAGGCAGTTCATACATGTCATTTTGCAATTGACTACCAATATGCAGCAAACTGGAGTTAAACTTTTTTGGCTGATTAAAGATCGGCTGCTAATTGACTCTGTCGCCCTCAGCTGTTTCAGAAGCGCTACTACAAGACCAAACACGGCACCTACGTCCCCACTCTGAGGGAATTCTGGAAACCAAGGAAGGCCAGGCGGGACCTGCTGTCTCCTGGCAATGGACACAGATGATGAGGCAGATTTCTCTCTGTCTGGACTGGTGCATGCACATACAGGTAGAGAATCAACACCAGACATGCGAGAACGTTTTGGTTTCTAAGTTGGTTTTCTCAAACAGCTGCTCCTACTGGTTATCCAACATGATCTGAGATGCAGCATCCACTGCAGTTGAAGGACATTTAAGTTACTTTCCTGCCCTGAATGTGTGTTTTCAGTGTACCTTGTGGGTTTCAGCTGCGTCTAAGATTTACCAGGTGTATCCTCATGGAATAGGACACTTGTATGCCATGTTGTTTTGTCAGTCTAGGTGTTGACTAGATCATGTTTCAGCACTTTTTTCCAGACTGTAAAATTCACAGAAGGAAAACCCCAGATGGCATTATGATTTATTATTATGGGCTCCGTCATGCAGATGTGTGAAAGCTAGATAAGTCTTTTTAACGTACTGTAATGTATGTCAGTATATAATCACACTTTACCTGTATTTGTTAGAAATGAATAACATTACAATGTATTTAAAGCTGGTAATTGCCATATACTGAGTTAATAAAGGATTGCTTAAACATTACTGTGCAGTAATATTTTGAAATAATCTGTGGTGTAATTTTATACACTCTACGTTGCATTGTGTCCACCATGGCTGAAGGCTGACATATGTTCATACACTGTGCAAGAAAGTGTTTTTGATGTGTCATGTTTTTGGCCTGGCTGTTTGATTCCCAGTTACTGACAAAATTCTATTTCAGAGGTTTGGTTTTCACCCCTACCTGACATCATACTAATGCAATACCTGGTGTGATGAACCAGTTTTAAAATTCCAAAAACTTTGGTTTGGTTTGCCAAATGTACAATTAAATTTTATGCAGTAACGCAATACAGAGAACAATCAGGTGTAAATATTGTAGATTGTCAGTTTTAACAGTTTTATACTTAGTGTTACCTGGTCGGTCCATTTTATTTTTTTATTTTTTTATTTTTTTATTTATTTATTATATATAGGCCTATACTCAATATGACGCTGCAGCAGAACAGAGTCTCCCGACGTCTCCAGGGGCATCTTATGAATTCGAAACTCCTTTGGAAAAAAACAAAAACAAACTAATCATCATGAACTGACCGGTGAGCCATTTCCCAAACAGCTCGACGCATTTAGGTTAGGCCGACCCTGTTGAGAGAGCAGTAGGAGATCATGTCCGAGCCGGACGAGGTTATCGTTCATTTCGAGTCGGATGAGCTGCGGCAGGCCAGAAACGAGGCGGGTCAGGACAGGAGCTCCTCCGGTTCCCTGCCGCCGTCTGTCAGCACATCAAGGTGAGTCCTGATGCTCCGTCAAAAGCGGTGTGGATTTTTAAAAGAACAACCCGGGGAAAGACACCCACTTAAAAACGGACTATTTTCTATTTCAGCAAGCTAGTCGTCCAGGTCTGTGTGCAAGAGGCATACGTAAACATTTAGCCAGAAGTAGTTAGCTCATTTAATTGAATAAATTGAGCTAATTATATTGACATATAAAATCCAATGTAATATACTGAGCTAAATGAGCTAATTGGATTAACTCATAATGGGTATTAACTTTGCTATTATAATCCTAAAAAGA
Organism: Holocentrus rufus; assembly: GCA_900302615.1. NCBI lineage: Eukaryota > Metazoa > Chordata > Actinopteri > Holocentriformes > Holocentridae > Holocentrus > Holocentrus rufus. The sequence continues at coordinate 3,121 of OMLF01021722.1, read as the reverse complement.
ATTGAACCACAGTCAAAACAAATAAAAGAACATCCTGGTTCTTATTGTGGGGAAAATATATCCATACGTTTCTATGGAATACATCCAAACGACTTGCTTGATTTTTGTGATTGATTGATTGATTGATTGATTGTCACGTTTTTTCAGTCTAAGCGGACACCCCAATCGTTTGAATTTGGGTCTTCGACCATCCAGGGCCTCCACGGATTTCTTCCACCACAGGCAGCATCCTGGCTCTTTCAACAGCAGCACCTCCACAGACAGCCTGGAGGTCATGTCGCAGCCCCACCCTGGTAAGATTACATGAGAGAAGGGGAATAAGGTCTTTAAAGCAGCAAAAGTTTTAGGATTCTGCTGGAGAAAGAATAATGAAGAATCTCTGTTATATCTATTAACTATTAATTCACAAAACTGTTATTTTCTGCAAAATCTACAGTCTTAAGTAGCACATCGTTTAGCTGGTACACTTGACAATGTTTGATATTGTTGTCATGGAGATCAGTGTGGATATGACGCATTAGACCACCGATCTACAATAAAGTTTATTATAGCCTGGTTTATTATAGAGTATATATAGCTTATAAATAGCTGTAAATATGCAGCAATGGTGTTATTTACGGGAAACAAAATATTCAGTTTCAGCAAAAGTAGGATTCAGGATTCAGACTTTAAACACATCTGAAAAGTCTGAAAATGAGAATAAAATAAAGGCAATAAGATATAAATATCAATTCGGGTTATGTGAACATATTGATGACGATGATGACGTTTTATGTTGACTATAGGGTGGGAAGCATGCAATTTGGGGTGGCCTTCACCTAAAAATGTATGAGGCTCGGTCTAGTTTTCTGGGGATCTGAACTCCACCACCTCCTCCGCCAGACTGCAGTTGTCGTGAACAGGCGCGCGCTCAGCAACAGCTTCAGCTTCAGCTTCCGCTTCTCCCGTTTCTCCTGTCAGACTCCAGCGACCGGCTGCAGCAGCCGGCTCCCCGACTGACTTCGTCCGCCGCCCTCGACCCGGAGAGCAGCCGCAGCAGCCAGCGGTCCGCGACAGACGCGATGCCAATTGGAGATGGAGACGTCAGCGCGAGGAGTCAGCGGCAGCAGGATGGAGTTCAACCCTCGGAGATCGTCCAGCGTCTGTTTGAGCTGGCGGTCAGTGAGACACGGGGAAGCAACTTCAAAGCATAGAAGCTGAACTACAGCAAAGTTATATATGCTCATGAGAAGTACAGTTTGTTCACCTAAAGCTCCTTAGGCAAAGTAGTTCAAACTAGATTGCACACATTATTTATAAGGCCATGATGGCTTAAAAAAAACTGTCCTTTAACAAAAGCCAAAGATCCTAACATTTCAATATATTCTAGGAGACCCTGAGAGCTCTCCTCATTCAACTGGCAGAAGCACAGAGCAGTGGCATCTTGGAGACACCCTCCTCCTACCAGCCCCCAAACTCTCCCCATACCACCGCCCACTCTGCGCCCCCTCTGGTCCCGGACTACACCCAGGCCTCCACCGCTGCCACGTGTTTCCCCTCTCAGTTTGACACCAGCCAGCCCTGTCCCTCATCCTCTACTCGCTGCCAGGCCCACTGTCCCATCGCCCTCTGCCTGGGTGAGATGTGTCTGGCACAGGGCACCCACACTGGCTGCTGCCGCTGCTGCCGGCGGGCGGCGGGCCCTTGTGCCGACGTGGGCAGCTGTGGCCAGCACAAGAAAGAGATAGGAGCGGTTATCAGTGCCCTCAGGTGTGTACACTGGGCATGTAGCAATGCAGCTTGGGGATATAGTCTGGAAGATTCACTCTGCTTTTAGGTGATTACTTTTAAAACAGATGCAGTTAAAATTCCAGAAAGAAAAACACTGGGAACCACTGGGAACTGGGAACTTCATACTTAACCTTAAAGGTGTATTTTACTCAAATCCTCAAGTGGATTTGGGGGATCAAGGATTTTCCAGGACATGCAGTATACAGTCAGAAACGGTTTAAATAAAATGCAGTTTTGAATCAGTACTTAATAATTTTAATAAAATAATTTACTTGTTATTATTTATTGTATAGAGAACTAAGAGAGCTGTAGCATTTTGACTCTGGTTGCCCATCGCCCTCCTGCAGGGGTGAGTTGGGGCTGCTGCGGCTGACCTGGGCCGACTACCACCGGGCCAATCAGGAGATCCTGAGGTCCCTGTGCAGCTTACAGAGGGAGATCAGGGCCCTGAGGCGAAGGAAGCAGGATGAGAGCCAGGGGCCTTACTCCATTTACGCTCAGCTCGAGGGCCTGCGGTGCCAGATGGACGGCATCACCCAAATGTGAGTGACCACAGTGGATTGGTGGTGGTGTCCTTTTTGTTTTTGTTTCATTTAATGTGTTACTTTATTTTATTCATTTAATATCTGGAAACTAGTTACCAGAAGACCTAGCTGAGTGCAAAGCTGGAGAATTCAGATTGCTTCAAACTGCCTGTGACGTGTGCTTTGTATTTTTGTCTCTCTAGCCTCCTACCAGGCCAGCAGTGCAGCACCAAGCAGGTAAACAGGATCGGCTACCTCATCACCTCGAAACTTGAAACGCCGCCATGACTTGAAAACAACAGTCCTTTCCCAATAAAAGTCAAAAGCATAAAACTCTTGAGTCTCTCTCAATCTTTCTGTTAAAGTACAGTGCGCTTTCACATGCAAAGAGGAAGCTTGTTATTAAAATGATGCTTGTATTATGTACGAACAGAACTGTGCATATTTAAACCTCACAAGACGTCTTTATGATAGTGTTTCAAGGCCTTATGATAGAGTTAAGTTTTATAAACATGCAAAGTAGCTGTATGAAGAACAGACCATGAAGGGAAGTCACCCAAATTTGAACACAAACCTGTCATTGCAAACACACCTGAATTCAAATGGAAGGAATTTAATTGGAGGAATTCAAATACAGAGAAAAAAGTGCAAATTGAAATCATTTGTGATGCAGACCCTACACTGCTTGACTGACAGCTGTGAACATGATTCGACTTCATCCCCCAAGACAATCTAAGGGTTAAAGAATATTCCATTTATTACCATGGAAAGAGACATTACACAGTAATCAAAACAACCATAGTTGGTTTACACGCATCAGTGCACAG
>OMLF01021721.1:12058-32814 GCA_900302615.1 Holocentrus rufus | reverse complement strand
AGGACTGCCATCTTCAGCTTAACCTCTCAAAGACTGAGCTCCTGGTCATCCCAGTCAATCCCTCTGTACTACACCAGATCAGTATCCAGCTCAATTCCGCTCAGCTCACCCCCACAAAGTCTGCCAGAAACTTGGGTGTAATCACTAATGACCAGCTAACCTTTCAGGACCACGTGGATTCTGTTGCTTGTTCATGCCGATTTGCCCTGTACAGCATCAGGAGTATCAGACCCTACTTGTCTGAACATTCAACACAACACCTAGTACAGGCTCTTGTTATATCACGCCTTGACTACTGCAACTCCTTACTGGCATGGCTCCTGACATGTACACTCAGACCTCTGCAGATGATCCAGAACGCAGCAGTGTGTCTTCAACCAGCCCAAAAGAGCACATGCCACGCCGCTCCCAGTTGCTGCCCAAGAGCATCAAGTTCAAAACCTTGATGCTCATCTACAAAGCAGCTATCAAAACGTCTCTGACCTACCTGAACTCCCTCATTCAGGTCTACATTCCCTCCCGCTCACTCTCCCGTTGCTGTATTGAAATCTCATGTGTATGTCGCTTTGGATAAAAGCGTGTGTTAAATGCCAACTGTAACTGTATTTCACTACTTGCTCTCACAATTGATTTCATGCACCTTGTTCTCCTCATAACACTGGATCAATGCTTTGTTGTTCACTTGCTAGACTTCCCCCAACAGCAATAATTCTGCTTTACTCACATGAACACGCAGAGTGAAACACACTGACATACTACTGTCTGTAGTATGTCTGGCACTGTCTACTGCTGTACGTGAGGTCCTGCTGTCTTTGTACCACGTGTGTCAGTGTGTTTTGGGAACTCTTAAGTTGTCCAAATGTTTAGCTTGGCATGCCAAACTTGGCAGCCAGCCACTGAGAGAAGGAAATGCGACTGGCCATTCATTTAAATAACATGCTGAAGATCCTATCGCTGTGACATAAGAAATCACTTTTTTAGATTGGGCATTAAAGTGGTTCTCTAAGATTCTTTCTTTTAAATTCTTTTTATTGTTGCTGTACGATCATGTATCTAGCACTGCTACATATTTTTTCTTGGATTTTCTGTTTTTGTAGGTGGTGCTGAATTTTTTCCCCTCAAGAAAGAGCTACCAGACTCGAGGGGTTTGGGACAGTGTAGTCTTTCATAGACTCCATATATAGGCTGAATCACTATTGGGTTTTAGCAATCAACAACGGAGGAAAAAAAACAAAAAGTTGATTTATATGAAAATATGACAAATTACTTGCTTAGTCAAACTGTCTAATCACTTGCTGAGTTTAAACTGTCTAAATCATCCTTTTCATTTATACATTCATTGAGTGCGTAACTTTGCACAAATCCCATATTTGGCTTTTGTGATGGGATGGTATTCTAGTTCTAGGTTATAATTCTAAAGTGCACACAACACACTTTATGCGACATATTGTATGCACTTTTACATTGACTCCTCATTGTTATACAGTTTGCTGAAGAATAAATAATCCCAAGGTTGGCTTTACACAGTGCAACATTTCAGCAGTTCGTGCAGGCGGCAAGTGAAACTTGGACAGCTGCTTGATCACCGAATTGAAAATACAAATGATGATGCAAAAACAACTCTTGCTGCAACCTGATGGCCTGGATCTGTTGTCGAATTCCAACAATGCCAGGATTCATGGAACTGAAGCCCCATTCAAATTCAATATGTAAAGTCAGCCATAGTGCCAAACATGGAATTAGTGGTTACAGGATTACATGACACGCAATTGGCAAATTCTAATAACCCCAAACCCTTCATAAAACTTAAACATGTCCCATTTAAGAGCAGGCACTTTGTAGAAATGTAGACAATTACAGACCAATGCAATCCACTGAATATTCGAACTCAGCATTACACTGAGTTTTTGGTTACTTTGCCAAAATCAGACACTGTCCATTTAAATGAGCTGTTTAGTTATTTATTCATGAGTAGTCTGGCAAATGTGAATCATGAGGAAGTGGTGGTGTGAGCAACAACAGAGGAGTGCTGTCTCAAATACATCAAAGTTGATATTTGACTTTCAAGAGCATAGAAGTACTGTTTTTCCTGATTCCTCAAAGCCAAAATGGTGTTCATGCGTCGTGTAACACCTTTGAACTCCAGTGGACCGTGTAACTTTCCACCTTTAAGATTTGTTGAGGATGAGGGGCTTTAACAGCAGATGAAGTTCACTGAAAGAGCGCGATGGAAAAACAAGTAGGCAAAGACTGGGACGCACATTTAGACAAACTGTTTCAACAGCTTCAGATTTGTCAAAACGTCTCTAAAATTAGTCACATTCCTCACTCCAGCTTTTAATCATCGTCATCTATAGCGCCGGTATTGACATTGATGCACCTGTCTAACAGTCTCACAGTCAAATCAGACACGTCTGTTAGATCAGGAAAATCAGTGTCTGCAAAATGTCTGCCAACTCTGACAAAATCACAGCCATCATTTGAATTATTTATTACAACATACCTGTGACAGGTTTTTGGCAACTCATATGCACAGAAAGGACAAAAAAAATTACTGAGCTTTAATGAGCTTTAACATACTTTATGATTACCTGGTTTCCTTAAAGCTAAAGGCCAGCACAGTGGAGAAAAAAGAGAATTCAAGAGTTAGACATTTCAATCAGACGGAAAGCAGAATCCACAGAGAAAAACTTGAAACCAAACAACAAAAGAAAGCTGTATTGGAATATTGCAGTATGGATATTGGAGGAAAACAAAGTTTGTGTGTGTGTGTGTGTGTGTGTGTGTGTGTGTGTGAAAGATATCTAGGGTATGCTGCTTCTTGCCAAACAGCCTAATAAGCTTAATAAGCCACATTGCTGTAATTTCCTTTCCGAAAACTGCATGATTACGATAGCAGGCTTACAACACGTATAGAGAATGCAAACAAGAATGAAACAGTCTGTCCCAACCTGGCAGCCTCCCACAAGGCAGAGAGACAGCTGTGTACAGTACTTTACACTTTTTTTTTTTTAAGGCTGATTTCCCAGTAAAAAGCACACGCCTCCACCCAATTCACCCTTTGAAGGATCAGTAGAAATCCCAGAACAATGGGTTCAGGAGGCCAAGGGATACATGAGTTTCCTTGAGCTGTTAACTCTTTCTAGAAAGTGCTCAAGAGACAACACATTTTCATAGACACCCTGGTGTGATATTAAATGTGGCCTCTGGTCTTGACTCATCATGTCTCATTTGAAACTGCAGTCTAGTTCATGAATTCAACAACCACAAATATTGTTCGTCAGTGGGACATGAATGCATTTTTGACAGCTTCAGCTAAGTGTTTGGCTGTTTGGTGTTTCTGAGGTGTCTTTCATGAGCCTGTTGCATTTATCAGTGCATAATATCATGAAACCTCAAGGTTCTTATCATAATAAAGGTGCAAAGTGCAACTGTCAAGCCCTGTCTGGAGCTCATAAACAAACTCAACAGTCAATCCAGCGCCCCTTGAGTGATCATGTGTAACTCCACTTTCATCTATTTTTTTTTTCATTTTTACCTGTTTGAGCATGTATAGTCTGCTTGCAGGGAGTTTCGTACTGCTAAATGCCACGAGCCCTACCAGTGGGGGATTGGTTTTCTCAGTTCCTGTAAATTAAGCCGTGGGGGAAACTGGGGGGAAAAACTATGAGCTCACTGTGACTGGGCTCACTTAGTACACCAGCTATATCCCTCTGTCGGTGCTGTGAGAACATGATTACCTGTTCGTGGATGATGTCCGACAGCTCCTTGACCATGTCTTTGAAGTTGGCCTTCAGGCCCTCGTGGTACTCAAACTGGTCCTCCTTAATCAGACGCTCATTGATGTCCAGAGCCATGCTGCACGCCTGGACAAAACGCCTGCAATTATAATAAAATGAACTTAGCAAAGCTCTTCCTGGACAAAGTGTTTTATAAGATGAGTGAACCTGAGAAATAAAACAATTTGCGAACATTTAATGCAGTAGGAGAAAAGAATCAAATACTAAAAGGTAAATGCAGAGTGACTTAAAAAAGAATGTAAACAAACAAGCCTAAAAAGGATGGGCAATAACAGGCAACACACACTTTAGTATAGCTGGATGGATTTTCACACATATACAACACACAGACACGCACTAATGTAAACACACTAATGCAAGCACTCACCTTTGCCGGCACAGAATATATTCATAGCTTATATGTGGCAATTTATTTTTAAATTCTACAAGTTCGTGACCAAGTTGAACAAACAGAAAGACGGGTGTATTGTTACGACATGTACCTGAATATCTCCTTCAGATCTTTAGCTTTCTTGTTGCCAGACTGGTTGGGTTTACTGTCAACCAAGAATGCCCTGGCATATGCCATGGGACCTGCATTCACCTGGAGAGACAAACACCACGTTGTTAAGATCAATGTTCAATTATTGCATAGTTCTTTAAGTGGTGACATGCGTTCTTTTAACTGGAGTCATCTGCCAGATGAGATCAAACTTGCTGAGTCAGTTCCCCATTTTATTAACCTTTTAAAGACGCGTCTTTTTAGAAATGCTTCTAATGTATGATTTTCTCTTGAAGCTTTATTTAACCTATTGGCCTGGTTTTGAATTGTTTACCTGGTTTTGATTTGTTAATGCAACTTTTGTATATTCACAAAGTTGTTAGTCTGCACAACATCACTTCTAACAAAAACAAAGTTGATCAACATGTCTGACGCAAAAAGCTGGTGGAGCAAAACCGGTTTGCAGGCTTCATTTGTGTCCAGCATCAGTGACATACAAAGTGATTACACCGTACAGTGATTCACTGTCTTTACCAGAAAGACACATGGCACTGCATTTGGAAATGGTTACTCAAATATATAACTGGTTGACATGTAGAGGATAATTTAAAATACCTCACAGTGGTTCTTTCCACTGATTGGAGATTGTTATAGCTTCAGTTACCATGAGACCATTTAATTTCACTGGTTTACTCAAGCTGGTGTAAGTTCTGTTATATGTAAGTTGGGTGGTTTACATTTAGCTTTACTTTCGGTGGCCAGCCTGTTGTTAGCCTCGCCCCACTAATGCCCTGTTATGGGCAACAGAAAATGCCACTGACCTACTTCTCCCTGTCCCCTCAGTGACTGGCTTTAATACACCTTAGTAAAAGTCCTAGAGTGACAGCTGAAAGTAACAGAGCTGGTTTACACTGTGACTTAAAGTCACAGATACTCACAGGCCAGTGGGATGGTTGTTAATTTGCAAGAAATACGGTTTCTCTTTATGATTTAATCGGTCTATTGACAGGAAAAAACACAATTTATTTATTTGTGTGAAGAGGTGCTTTGCGTGCAGAGTAAAGTCTGTTTTTGTTTCTTCTCTTAGCCCCGCCCGTGTGTGACTAATAAACTTTACCTGCACAGAGACGCAGCCCTGCAGTTTGAGCTGAAGCTGGATCATGTCCACCTCCTGGCTGGAGCAGAGCTTGGTGAGCTCGGCCGTCCGCGCCTTCATCTCGTCTATGGCCACGTCCACCGGCTTCAGCTCCACCTGCCGCTCCGCCACCACCTCCACGCGCTTCTTCACGTACGGGAAGGTGTTGGCGGCTGGAGCAGACGAGGCAGGCGTGAAAGCACCATGTGGTTCCATGTATGAGAGGGAGACAGAGACAGACAGACACAGATGAGTTGGAGGTCTCAAAATGGAAATCCTCTGCTCATTCCTCACATGAAATTAAACTGCCGCAACACAGGAGTGACAGAAAACTGTACAAAAAAAAAGTCATCTCAGGTGTTTCCTGTTCAGACAGATGTTAGTTGCAAGCAATCAATCATGACGATGCTTATCCACCACATCAAAACTTTTTCTACTTATTGTGACAACACAATAGACTCTCTGCTGTAGCGTGTATGGTTCAGTGACAGATAAGCTGCGCATTGTTGTTGGACCTTTGACCCTTTATTTACCCACAGTACGCTTTGCCACGCATGCACGCTCTTTTTCAGCGATGCCCTGCTTCACACTCACAATGGCACTGCTCAGTAAGAGAGTTGGGCCCTTACTGGATAAGAGAGAAAGAGGGCCTTCCGCAAAGCAGATAATAAGTGGGAGATTCATTTGCTGTGTAGCTGGAGGGATTCTAACCTAGATCTGCCACCAGCCACAGTCACCAGCTGTTTCACATTCACTATCACTCAGTCAGGGATCAAAGTCCTCCATTTATTGACTGGGCGTGGCACTGCACAGGTGTATTGAGTCAATGTTCTATAACTCTGGAAATCAGCTCTCTGATTTTTCAGTTCCCTTTTTTGTTTATGGCCCACGATGATGTCAAAGGGCCGATACAAACAAGTCTGGCTTTTATTTTTATGAATATATGACGTGCATCTCTGTGGGTTAATGCATTATTAATGTGGCTTCATTTCCGATATGACGTCTGTGATAAAGGGCTATGTAAATACACTGGATTTGATGTGATGTTAGATAGCGTGTGCTGTGTTTTCCTTGTGTGTGTGTGTGTGTGTGTGTGTGTGTGTACTTGTGAGCACAGTCCTCCTCTTGCACTGCTCCTCCACCCCGCCGTGCTTTTTGCCCGTCAGCGTGTATGGCGTCTCGAACACGAAGCGGTTGATGTTGTGGCACTTCTCAAAGTCTGTCTTCTTCTCTGGCGCCTCCTTCTCCTCAAAGTATGGCTTGACGAAGGTCACCTGGACATAGGCAAACTTGGAGTCCAGGTCTTTGGGGTTGACCTGTGGGCAAGCAACCAAAGTTAATCGGAGACGGTGCAGGCTTCAAACCAGATAAAGCTTTCTTTACTTGTGCTCTGCCAAAAAATACTGCCAACAATGAAAATGCTATCCAAAAGCAACAAGTTAAACTTTTCTCATCTCTTTGTGGTTATAAAACATCAGCCCTCTTCAAACGTTTGGCTGCTAGTGCACATGCTCTCCCAGGAGCCTCCCGACTCTTTAACAGACCAGACGGTTGAGTTTCCACAGCCAGCACAGTAAGAGCAGTCAGTGAAAAGACTCTAGAAATTGTCAGATGAGATTTCCCAAAGGATCCATGAAGAGAAATACTGAATGCTACCCGATGTTGGATGACTTCTTTTCATCTCTGACCGCTGAAATACCGAGCTACAAACTGCTGTGTGAAATCAGAAATACTACATCAGGACTATTTATTCTACAACAGTTCCCATGCTCTCTTTCCTCCATCTGTTTAATTGTGGCACCTTGTTGGAGTCCTGAATTATCTTGACGTTTTCTGCCCCGAACTTTTCCCCGTAGAGGGTGAGCAGCCGCTGAGAGATCTCGGACAGGCCTGTGAGTTTTGGCTCCTTATAAATGTACTCCTTCCCATCCTCCTCCTCGAAGAAAGCCTGCGCAGATGACAAAGATTCACTCCGACACAAATATGAAAATTCCTTCTCTGGAAACCAAGCGTCATCCACCAGAAGTCATCACATGCAGCCAAATGCATCTGATTCATCTGATTCATACTGCGATAACATCCATCTATTAAAAATCTATTTAGTCTAGTATTTAGTAGTTTTTTTTCTTGAAACAAGGTGAAAAGATTATGACTTAATCTTCCTTGTTTGCAGATACAGAAGCAATAAGAATTTGATTTACCAGTAAAACAGGAGGAAACTCAGTACTAAACTAACTGTTTTTTACTGTAATGAGGGCAGGTTGCTTGCTATGCATCTAGTACACAACATGTGTGCACACTGGATTATAATAAATGATTTTGTTATGTGCCATGTTTATTGATGTATTAGTAGAAATTAGCTTCTCTAGGCACTCTTACAAGATAGAGCCACACAGAATCCATCTGTAACTCTAACTGGAATTTAAAACAGGACAGTTCTTAAATAAAAGGCCCCAGATGGTAATAATGCTACTGTTTATACACCTAAACAAATTAACTTCCTGGACAGAAGCGTAAGAAAGGCCTGTCCTCAGTCTAAAAATAGGAGGGGAGCATGTGCTGTAAATAAAAGCCTCAGTGGGGCTCTGAGGAAGAAGCCATCATCTAATCTCCTTCTTTTAAATGGAGTGAATGTGGAAAAGATAACTAGAGCTCCCAAACACAAATGACTGAGACGGGCAACATGAGAAGTGATCTAAACCAACCACACCAGACACAGTCATTTTGTGGTTTCATTTACAATTCTATTGAGTATGTAGATTAGTAGAGCATGGCACCAACGGTGTCAGGGTTACAGTTACATTTCCATACATATTGAAAAAGCGTCTACTCATAGAAGTGTGTGCTTTACTCTAAGACCCAGCAATTAATTTTCGTCTTCTGTGGTGGACATGAATCTGAGACCTCTAAGTCAAACACCATTTATACAGTCAAACTGAGTCTTCCTGTGCTGTCAAGAAGACATCCTGGGCTTTCCAGTGATGCTACAGTTGTGGGGGAGGGACTAACAGAGCACACAGACTTTCTTTTACAAATGGCTGGGATTGCAGCTTCCACATTTTATGGCAACAAGGGAGGAAGGTGATCAATTTTTTGCAGATATTCTATTTCTATTGCTAATAATCAATTTGTTTCTTCAATATAAGAGTCTTAACTTAAATTGAATAAGATTTCAGAAATATACAGTAATTTTACCCTTTCAAAACACAACTTTTATTCAGTGTCCTTTGCAGTGGACAGCTGGACCTGCTAACTCCCGTTTTTAAAGATTTCCATACTTCAGGAAGCAGAGGGATGAGTGAGGCTTTTACTGAAGTGAAAAGAAATTTTAACATAAATCCACTTGAAAATGAATACAATCATTACATTACTTTATTACATTCTGGGATCAACCAAGACCCAATGTCCACTGCAAGGGACAGATGATAAAAAATAAATAAATAACATTTAAAAACATTTTTTTTTTTTTTGCTGTAACATGTTTCTTTCATCGACAATACTTAAACTATCTAAAAAATTCTAAATATCAAAACCTTTTTTCTTCTGGGTCTCAGGAGGATATCTTCACCAAATGGCATATTTCAAATTATGCTGGAAATAATCTGTTCTTTGGTTTTAAGTTGTGGCCTTACCTGTCCGTAGAAAGCCACACGGAAGTAGGTCCCCAGCAGCCGGCGGCCTGACAGCATCACCTCCATGATCTTATTGTACGCCCTGTGCAGGGTGTCGTACAGACGGCTCAGTTTCTGGGCAAAAAAGACACATAACACATGAGAGAGGATCAGAGTTTATGAATTTTGTGTGTGAGATTTGTACATTCATGCATGTGTGTGTGTGTGTGTGTATTGGAGTATCTAGTGAAGGCATGCAGGCATAAGTATGTACATTTAAAGGAACACTCCAATGTTTTGGGCAAAATACCCTTTTTCTGACTTAGCCAGACTGAGAGAAGATTTTAACATCTGTACGTCCACTGGTTCAGTTCCTATGGTTATCATCAGCGACTCCAAAGCTGTCTTATTTAATCTTATTTAATCCAAGATGTGTATTTCAAATACACAATACAGTGTGTAAATAAGACAGCTTCAGAGTTGCTGCAAGGTTTATTTTTTCTACTGTGATAGAGTTACTCTATCTTCTACTTCAAGTCTTTATGCTAAGCTAACAGGAAATGCTAACCATAGGAACTGAACCAGTGGACAAACAGACATGAAAATGGTATCAAACATCTTGTCTCAGCCTGGGTAAATCGGAAAAAGGGTACTTTGCCCAAAATGTTGAAGTATTCCTTTAAAGGTCACGTATTAATATAAAATGGAACTACTGTAAAACAGAATCATAAATTCCATAACTTCCCTATAAACTGACGTTCAGGTGACATATTACATGTTATGCTGAATTAAAATTTGTCACTTGACATATTCTGCTGAGACATACACGTGTGAATAGCCCTCGTGCACCAGCACATCACTAATGAAATCTGAGCACAGGGACAGCCAGAAGCAGTGACCGGCTGTATTATGTCAGTCGAGGACACTTGAACAGATGTAAACACGTGCAATCAGAGGGACATTTCCTTTGACCTTCTGCTGTAGGAAAAGTTGATCTGTGTACAAATGTGTGCATGCATGTATGCGTATATATCAGCAATACCTGTCTGCATTTCTGATGTGGCACACATACACACAACATATGTCAACATATGCCATAAAGGTGCTACATATAGCATTTTGTTTGTCAAAATTAAGACTATACTTCTCAGTTACCTTGTTGCTTCCTGTTAAAAGAGGATGTTTCTACTTGTCTCCCCTTCCCCTTCCTGTCATTTGTTTTGAAAAAGGATACGTGCCAGTAACAGGCTTTGATAACAGAAAATATGCATTTTCTCAAGGTAAGCCAATGTGGAGTTCAAAAGATGCAGTAAAAATAACAGAACCGGAATGAAGTTGTGTCTTACTTGCAAAGTAAAACAGTTCATCAGTTCGTGTCGTACAGCACTGTTGGAAGGCAAAACATGAGATTTCCCGCTTAACCTTTCTTGGTGACACACTGTAAAGCAGCGCAGGAGCTGCCAGTCTCCTCAGCAACGGTCTTGTTTGTGTATAGTGATTTTAGTTTCTAAATTAATGTGGTAACGTACTTGTTTTTAAATGCTTCACTTGAAACAGTAGACACAATGCAGATCCTTTAACACCAAAGTATTTAACAAGACTGGGGAGCCACACACTGTACAGGCTTACCCATGAGTGGAAAATCAATGGGATAAACTTCCCACAGCAGTGTTTACAACAAGGAATTTATTCCGTAAACCAAGGCCCTTAAATGGATTTGATTACGTGAGCTTCATAAGCATAAGGACTTGGATAAATCACTTTGCAAGGAAAGGCAAAAGGCATAGCTGTTCAAACTGCTTTTGTGAGAGTTTTGTTGCAGTACCTCGAACTCATGACGTTTCTCATAGATGGGGATGATAAGCTTGGCAATATGCGTGATGAGCTCATAGCGTTCAGCTTTCCAGAGTGCTTCCACGCACACTTCCAGGTGTTCAACCAAGACTTCCTAAAATGGGGCAAGAGAGGATTAACAGGCCTTTGTTGTTGTTTTTTTTTGTTCCTTTTTTTCACTGAAATTTTGCAGTATCAAGTTCTCAAATCAAAACATAATGTCTGTTCTCACAGTCTCAACAGGTTGTGACACTGTTGTGGGTTATTGCAAGTATTGCATAATTCAGCATCATTACCTCATGGTTTACTCCTTTACGTCTTTTGAAAATAATTTTCGGAATGCATTTCCTCTCATGACGGCAAACATCATTGTCCAGTCATGCTGTCTTACCTCAGTGTAGTAGACATCTTGCATGCCAGTGTCTTCTTTCATGGCTGCCTCCTCTTCAATATTCAATGTAATCTTCTTGAAAGCTGCAAGCCCACTAGGAAACAGCTCTAACAAATGAACAGCCAAAGAAAAGGGTCAATAAATGCAGGCCCAAATATTTTCACACTGTTAATAACATGGGAACTGTGTGTTAAATTACTGTGAACTGTGATCTAAGAGCGCTGATTCACATAAATGTCACATTTGCTATCAAATTTTGTTTTATGTTCTGTCTCAATCCAATAGGCTGGATCTGCAAAATATTATCACCTTCACTTATTACTGAACAGAAAATATCACTGTGGTGTTTTTGGTGAGAGTCTTGAGCTCCCTGATAATCAGTTACATTATGAAAAGCAGAAACTGTGTTCACTATTGTCTCTGCCACAGGCTGCAAGCAAATTTTGGAACGATAAGCTTTGTGTACTCGCAGACAGTTGCACGCCCAAGAATATCCTTGTCTGGTCCTATTTCTATAGAAATCAACATAGTCTCACATTTGTTTAGAGGAAGAGTTTTATCAGATAGATATGATAATTTAAAAAAAGCAACAAAAACAATGGAGATTATTGTGAGACTTTGTTTCGTTTTGTACACTGTGCTGGTTTGATGTGTTTGCATAAAGAGTACGTGTGATTCTTAGTTTGAGGTTACGGTTAGATGTTATGTATGGCTACGTGTACAATTTTCAGTTCTCACAGTAATGTTTACAAGTATGTAAACAGGTCCTAAAATGTGGTGGGTGATTGACATGAGAAACAGTTTTCTTTGAGGCCTTCATCAGCTAGCTGTTATTTTGCCTGTCTGCACAAATAACATCTGAATAATAATGCCCTTTATTTACACTAAGACCATTGTAGCTTCATTTTTTCAACTAAATGGTGTTCAACTGCAGAATGTACTGTATGTAACACACAGAGAAGAGAAAACATTGTCTAAATGTATGTTTGTGTGTGCATGGAGATGTGTAACGGGTCTTACTTTTCCTGTGTAGGTATTCTGCGACCAGTGCAGCTACATGAACGTAACACATGGCCGCCTGTGGAAACAAGGAGAAGTTAGTAAACACCAGTGTCAGGGTCCAATGGGACAAAATAAGACTTCACTCTAGATGAGTAGATGCAATCACATACTTTATCATAAAGCCAGTGAGACCAAGAGAAAGAAATGATACAGAGACAAAGATGGCATAATGGCTGTTGAACTGCACGGTAATACCATTTACATGAAAGTTAGATGTCAGAAGTCATCATTATGACTTAATGACACTTTTATCTGAACTGTTTATTACTATGGTACATTCCCCTGAATGGTATATTTCCTTGAAAGGTTCACATGTAACAATTTTCCTGTTTCCTGTTATTTTTCACCATAATTGCTATTTCCCACAACTGCTATTACCCATTTCCACCTATGCTTAACTTAAAATGCTGGCATTGTCACATAAATCTAAAGACTCGAGCAACAGGTGTTAGGGAGACAATTCAAAGAGAAATACATCAGAATATAAACGTTGGTTTCTACTGCTTTATTCTGCATAACTGCAAAGCATTTTATTGCCATATTTACTGTATTTTATGACTCACAGCCATAGTTACTTATTTGCCTGGTGCCACCACACCTCCTGGACCGTGTCCCAATTCACCTGACAACAGGTAACTTTTTACCAGCAAGGCCACACAGCTGAGTTTCTTTTAATCACTGTGTTTTATACCACCATACTAGAAATAAAATAAAATAAAATATTGGAGAATGGCTGCTACACTAAATGTGAGTATTACTGTCAGTGTCAGAGACAGCCACAAGACTCTGAGGGTGAATGGTATGTGCCAACATGCCCCGTGACTCACGTATGAGATTGTAGATAAGGAGCCTGTTAGAGGGCCTGGTCTGAGTCACGTCAGCTTGGCCTGTGCAGCAGGCTGAAGATGAGACTGAATATAAAAAGTCTAATCCTCACTTCCTATGAGAAGATTCCATTATATTCTAATCAGTGTTGGGCAAGCTACTTGGTAGCAAGTTACGCTAGCATTTACTCCACAATAAATGAAGCTTCACTACATGAAAGATATCCCTGAGAAAAATGCAGCTAGTTACACTACAAGATACATGACAAAAGTAGTTTGCTACATTGAAGCTGCTTTTGTTTTAGTTTTTTAAAAACAAACAAAAACAAAAAAAGTTCTACAAAATAGAAATATAGATATATGGAAATATACAGTATTACAGGACCCCTTTTCCATGCTTCCCCTGCTAATATAAATGTTTCTATGTCAAACTGCTAACAGACATGCTCTCATCAGTGCACTCATCCGATAGATTGGTGAGTGAGTGATCATGTCACCGTCATGCGGAGCAGCATAGGCTATTTGTGTCACACCCACACCCACACCCACACACATTTCTGCGTTTGTGGCATAGCTTACCTATCCTATCTCTATCTCACAGCAGCTTTATTCCAGACTACACTTGAAAGCACCACCCTGTGTTTGGGGAAATGCTGGGAAAATGTAGCTTTTGTGAACACTACTACACTACATGATCTACAAAACAGCTTCACTACTGAAAATGCTATTTCATGTAGAAACAGCAACGCTACCACTGCGCTACTAAGAAATGTAGTTACTATTGCCCAACACTGATCCTAATTTCCACGATGGTTACATCGGTACTGACTACAGCTACACAGTAGGAGCTGACTGACTGTGGAGAAAGTGCTCATTCATTTGGACCACCAATTGGCAAGCACCTTAACTGTGCTTGAACAAGACACTGAATCTGCAGCAGCTTCGGGGTGCTGACCCTGACCTCTGACCTCCCTATGGGGCAAGAGTGAAATTTTCAAAATGAGGATTAGTTTTTTTTTCACCCTATTAAAACAGATGTTGTGTAGCATAACAGGAGGTGTAACTGTAAACTGCAGTCTTGTACTGTCTAACTCGACAGTATGACTCCACCTTGTTTACCCTGGAGTGGATCCACAGAGGGATCACTTATCAACAGGGAAATCACATGTTGTTGCTGGAGTGCCTACTTAAAATTATCATATTAAAACTCCGAGCCTGTGTTTCGTTTAATGTTTGTTATTATAGTAAAAATGTTGTGCATGTTGTTATAAGCAACAACATTCATAAGGCTGTGCTGTATTGTGGTATCACGCCTGCAGCCTCAATAGACTGACAGTGAGAAAGCACTCCTTTTCATATAACTGCAGCAAATTATTGGATTTTGGAGTTTTAAAATCATTAAAGCATTTCTTGCAGTGCTAGAATACATTTTTCTGTTCTATTCTGGATATAGATTAGTAAAAGAAACAAAGTATGAAAGTTTGTGTGTCCCCACCGATGCAAATTCAATGCTATGAGGAACCTTCTGCCTAAACCCTGCGTCCTTTTTGTCCACCTCTCATACAGATTGGCTTCTCTTTTTCTATTGTCAAAATAACAGTTGAAACACTACCAACTGCTTCAGTTTTAATAATAATAAGCCACACAAACTTGTTCAAACCTGTTCATCAACAAACCTGTAGTTCCACAATTACTGAAAAAAACACAACCTGTCACTCTTAAAAGATTGTTTCTGTGCTTCTGACCTATTGCAAAAGTGTTGCAAAAGGTTTCGTGCAATGCTTCATCATTTCCTTACGTAAACTCTGAGCACTTGACCTTGTGCTCAGAGTTTAAAAGGATTGAATGGTGAGGAATTTATGCTTGTCAGTGTTAAAGAAAAGAAATGTTTTATGCTCAAGAAGCCTGGGCGGCCCAACACAGCAGCCTGCAGCCCACATGTGCTCTGCCTCAGTCTGGACCAAAGATCGAAGCAGCCACACACCAGCTGTCTCTGTTTTGTTTTTGCACATTTTGAAACAGATATGGACAGTAAACCAGACACAGACAACCACACAGACAGACAGACTGTTGCAAGACTCCCTGTTGATACCTCAGACAGGTCTCCATTCTTGAGGTGAGCTCGGGCCATGCTGTCCAGCCAGGTGCGTCTCAGTTCGGGGGTGCTGGCGTAGGACCGGGCGAGGCTGTACTGGAGGTCCAGCAGCATCTCCGGATCTTTCTCGTGCTCCCTCATCTGGGCCGTGGCCATCAGCACCGTACGAATCCGCTTTGTGAGGCCCTTCACTTCTGAGGGGAACGCCGTGGACTGCATCACACACACATGGGCAAACACACACATGTACGCATGAAAACGTGTTAAAAATGCATTTGAGCAAATACACACAGCACGGTGGATTTACAAATAAATCAGGTATTTTACACTAGGGTTAGACTGCTATAGGGTTTTGCCAATTTTTTAGGTCTTTTTATCATATTGGATCTATATTATTATTGTTATTATTTCATTTTTTATTGTTATTATTGAATTTGGGGAATTAGGGGAAACAGTGAATACCTGTCATTTTTGAGAATTTTAAGGCATTAAAGTGATTGTATGGGCTGTGTGAGTTAGTGACATTGTCGAGTTTGGAGGCCTGAGTTGTTGCAAATGGGATTAAATTCTTTTATAATTTATGATGGTGGGTAGATGCTCACACCAGAGAAAAATTCTTCCCAGAACAGCTAAAATATGCAAACACTGTGCTTTCTTTAATGAACAGTGAACACATGATACAACTCTTCTAACTATCTGCAGCACTTTAGGCTTCAGGCTTTAATCTTGTTATAAAAAGCCTCTTTCTCTTTTTCATGTGGGATTGTTGTCTACACACGCAGTTCTTCAGCAGATTACATGTGCAGTAAATATGTTCTGTAGGCTCAGCACATGAAAACTGCCTCTCTCCAAACTGCATATTTATTATTATAAATACAGTAGGTGTTTTAGGCACAAAGGGAATATAGTAGAATATATATTGAGTAAAGCACAGTCATACTACAAAGCCACATATACAGTAATCACACAAGGGGAGGAAAGTGTTTTATCTGGAGAGGAAGTGGGAAGCACCGTCTGCTCTGAGCAGACAGAATAAACACAGACAGAGTGTTGGATCACAGACAGGCTTTCTGATGTTTCTGGGTGTAATCCCTTATTGTCACACACCACAGCACGTGTTTATTCTACTGGCGGGCCAACATTTTCTGCTAAGTCCACATTCAAAGTTTACAGGCATCATGAAGAAATACTGATGTCCTTATTAAATGCATAAGGGAGCCTTAAGATGCAGATGCCACCTGCTGTTTACCTTTACTTTCTAGGAATGAAAACAAACCTTGTTTTTATTTCTAGTGAGCAATGAACGCATCATTTATTTCCTTGTGTAAATTTTGCTGGACTGCTAATTTTTAGTTTCAGCCTAGTTTGTAAACGTTTTATAACATACAAACTTTTATGTGCTAATATTATTGATTAGGATAAATATTGTGAGCACATTATATTACACAAAGCCTACATAACACTTTGTGTCCACAGATAGTGACTGTTTCCTTAATGACGTGACTCTAACATGAATCTATAAATGTCTTCACTCACTTCGTTGTACCCTGTGACCGTATTCTACTTTTTGCTCTAATCACATTCCCATATTGTATTAAAGGGAAGCAGAAGTACCTGATAATGCTAAACTTTAGAAATACCACAAAAACATCAAGATACCTAGAATCAAGACAAACACACTATGTAAATGCAAACTCATTGTTTATAGACAGTGTTCTACTGCTTTTTAGTCACTACATGAAACCTTTGGAAAAACATGCTGGGAAAGTTGGGTTAACCACCAGGTCACCAGACCAGTTTCACATTATGAAATACAGCAAGTCCCCTTCGGTGATTTTGACAGATAAACTGATATTTTTGAAATAGAGACTCCAAGCAGCACACGCAGCATGACTTCTTGTTTAATTCCACTCCACTTTTTTTTTATTTTTAAATCAAAGATGGTGCCTGGCTGAACAAAGCCAACACTTCCTGTTGTACCTTCATGGCCTTGTCGCTATTGGCAAAGTTGTTGATGATGGAGAGAGATTCCTGGAAGCGCGAACTCCCGGTAAGTGCCACATCAGAGATAAGCTGGCTCACTGCAATGATGATCTGGACAGAGGAGAAAGAAAGAAAGAGAGAAAGAAAGGAAGAATGGAAGAAAGAAAGAAAGAAAGAAAGAAAGAAAGAAAGAAAGGAGATGGAGCAAGGAGGACGGGTGAAGGCAAAAAAAAGGGAGTGGAAGAAGAACAGGAGTAGGAGGAGATGGATGTAGATAAAATAAGAGGAGAAGGAGAGAAGATAAGGAGAAAGAGGGAAAGGATATGATGAGGGAAAGAAGGACAAGATGGAAAGGAAAACAAGAAAAAGAAGGAGGACATATAAATGGAGGGGAAATAAGAGAGAGAGGAGGAGATATGGAAAGAGGAGAGGAAAAGAAAATGTAGGGGAGAGAAGAGAGGGAAGGCGAGATGGAGGGAGAGCAGGAGAAAGGAAAATGAAGAAGAAGAGGTGGAGGAAAATATTGAGAGAGAGAAAAGTTATCACAGTTAATGAATATCTGGAAGGAAGGGAAGCTGTAATAACATAAATCCTCCACGTAGAGCCAACAGAGAGCGGCACGGCCATCTACTACGGTATTAATGGAGGTCAGCAGTCTGTGCCTGTTTAAACATTCCTTATTCCCTTATCAAAGAAATGGAAAGACTGCGAAGAGTGTGTGTGTGTGTGTGTGTGTGCACGTGCGGACAAAAGAGGTCGAGTGTGAAAAGTGTGACGGTTCGCTGTACAGTTACAAGCAGAAACGAACATGTGTGGGCAGAAAAGTGGGTAGATCAAACGGGAGATAACACACTCCCTTCTTTGGTTTTTACGGTCTCTCCAACCGCATTCACACACACACCTATACCTGCAGGTGTGTGCGCAGGAAGGTCTTCCTCTTGGTGTACTCGTAGTTGTTCCTCATCAGCAGGTAGAGCAGAGCGGAGGCCTCGGCCCTCAGCGAGGCCAGCTTGGAGACGCAGCACTTCAGCACCTCGTAGCACAGCGCCTCGCACAGCGTCACGCGGCCCTTGAACAGCACCGACGGGAACTGACACGACAACATGTTAGTGTGTTAAAGCGGACACTGGGAGGCGATTAGGAAAATAAGTAAGGAGGGAAAAACAGCAGGAATGATCGGGAACGGAGGCAATCAAAAAAAAAAAGGTGAAAAGGTGTAAAAAGCCTGTGGGGGGAAAAGTCAACCATTATTATTATTATTATTTCTTCTGGGGTCTGAAAGCGTTAACTCATGGCAACAAACACAGGAAAACTAGTTATGCCACTGCCTGTCAACTGCTTCTTTGGAAATGATGACAGTTGTATTTTTAGAGCTCACCAAAAAAAAACACCATTCACAAGAGAAATGTTAAACTGGGATTTATAATGTATGTATGCTACGATATTGATGATATGCAACTGTGTGATCGGCTTTTAATCATATTACATTATATAATTTAAAAGGCCTTGGGTGGGATAGTCAAAAGGACCAACAAAATAATAAATATAAAGACTACACTGCCTGGCCAAAAAAAAAAAAGTCGCCATCTGGATTTAACTACGCAAATATAGGTACAAGCCTCCCATTGTCTTTGAGGAAGAAATGTGGTTGGAAAAAAATCCTGATTCATTGTGATCGGCGATCACATGTGGTGAAATCAAATCGAAGAAAAACAAAAGAACTCAGGGCTATGTTTAATAGTGAAAGTAAAAGCATTTCCACACACACAATGTGAAGGGAACTCAAGGGATTGGGACTGAACAGCTGTGAGGCTAACTGGAAAAAAGGCTTTAATTTGCTAGCGAGCATAAAGACTGGACTCTGGAGCAAAGGAAGAGGGTCATGTGGTCTGATGAGTCCAGATTTACCCTGTTCCAGAGTGATGGGCACATCAGGGTAAGAAGAGAGGCAGATGAAGTGATGCACCCATCATGCCTAGTGCCGACTGTACAAGCCTGTGGCGGCAGTGCTATGATCTGGGGATCTGAATGACCAGGTTATTCCATCAATGTATTTTTTTCCCCTGATGGTGTGGGCATATTCCAGGATGACGATGCCAGGATTCATCGGGCTCAAATTGTGAAAGAGGAGGTTCAGGGAGCATGAGACATCATTTTCACACATGGATTGGCCTCCACAGAGTCCAGACCTTGACCCCATTGAGAATCTTTGGGATGTGCTGGAGAAGGCTTTGTCAGACTCTCCCATCACCAATACAAGATCTTGGTGAAAAATGAATGGATGGAAATAAATCTTGTGACATTGCAGAAGCTAATCGAAACAATGCCACAGTAATCAAAGCTAAAGGCGTTCCAACGAAATATTAGAGTGTGTGCCCTTTTTACTTTTTTGTTGGTGACTTTTTTTTTGGCCAGGCAGTGTAATAGAAAATGTCAACATATCCCTGTGAGTTTAGTTTCATATATCAACAAATAACTATATACATAAAAGTGCAGCACAGGAACTGAGTAAATATGCTGAATAAATATTAAGAAAATGGGTGCAGACTAACTAAGACTAAGTGGTGCCGTCACATGGGCGAAACGTCAATTTGGTTTGGTCATTTGCCAGTGTGGTAACTTCATGCCCCTACAAGACATGGGCGCGGCAGAGGCTGTGTTGATACACATCTGACAGTGCTGTGCTATTTTGGCGCCTCCGTATCTTCCAACCACCTCACAGGTGTTTCGAGGCCCAGACCGCTCCAAAATCACTGGTTTCGCACCAACATAAATTCTTATACCAGTTCACTTGCACGTTCAAAATTTAAATTTCATTAAGGCAGTTACGCCACGATGGCAGGTTCTGTAGCACGGCAGATTCGTGGCTGATTCTTACCATTATCTTTATTATCATATCTGCTTGTAGGATGTCTGAGGGTGTGCCCAGTTTGTCGATTAAACAAACTGGTGCCATCCGAAGGCAGAAGGACCGGTATGCCGTTCCATCTGAAGCCAAGTTGACAGATGTGGTGCGTCTTCTCAAGCAATTTGAAGCACTGAGTTTTTATTTGCAATCGAGAACGGACAGAAAGGCCCATGGCTGCGACTAACATCACTGTGTGGTAGAGCAGAAGCGTGACTGTAATTATTGAGGATAAATTTGATCATGGTGGGACAGGAAGTGTGCTGGTGTGTGTGTGTTTGTGTGTTTATAAGAAAACTGCAGTTTCACCGGTTCTGTCTGAATATTGAAATAAGTGGGGCTGGTTTATACAATCATGTCTTAAATTGACTATTGTTTTGCTATAACTGCACAGTTTGTTATATGGTGACTGTTTTCCAAAATATCACATCAGCATCATAGCAAACAGAAACATAGTGACTGGGCTTTCACTAGAAACGTGAATTCACATTAAAAAGAGACAGCCTCTGCTTTGGTGACATGTTTGGGCTGTTTATTTATATTTATATTCGTTTTTCTTGATGATGAAGACGGATTTCCATTACAAAAATGTCAGTATGTCACGGCGGGCACTGCTCGGGCACGGCGGGCTATGTG
>OMLF01021721.1:0-12034 GCA_900302615.1 Holocentrus rufus | reverse complement strand
ACTACACCTACCGATACTGTATCCCGCCATATCCAGCCCCTTTCACCACCGTGCCTTCGCCTCTGGTTACGAAATTATCAAGAATTTCTTAGTCATTTCATTGCTTGCATTGTGATTCAGAAAAGAAGAGCCCATTAACTGTTATTGTGCAATCTCAAAACACAGCACAGTTGTTTGTTTGGCGCGTGTCTGGTCTTGTTCTGTTGATGGTGTTCAGGTGTTGGGTTACGCCAAATGTCAAAGTCCTACACTCTGGTGATGCATTCCTGCACCGCTACATGTTCCTCATAGTTGGTGCTCATGCCAGTGTGTGTGGGTGTGTGAGTGTTCATTCTTCATACCTTGTTAATGAAAGCTCTGAGGGCGGCGAAGACGTGCCTGAGGGCAGCCTCTGATTGGCTGACTTTGAGGAAGGTCAGGTAGACATCAAAGACCTTCTTCATCAAGGGGTTGTGACCGTCGCTGTCCAGCAGCTGGGTCTACCACACACACACACACACACACACACACACACACACACACACACACGGACAGTATGACTAATAGTCTTAAAAGAATAAGTCAAGTTTATGTAGACATGAAGAATGATCTGCACTAGAAAGTTAAGTAGGAAAGTCTGTGCATATAAATACCTATATGCATATGTATGTGTGTGTGTGTGTGTGTGTGTGCCTTTGCCAACCTTGAAACACTGAGTGAAGAGACAGAGGACATCCAGGACACTGAGGCAGGTTTCAGTGGATATGTTACCCTCCAGCAGAGCCTGATGGTGGATCTCTGCCTCTGATGGCCCCATTCCTTGAACACACACATACACACACACACACACACACACACACACACACATACAGATGTGATACAGCCAAGTTTCATTAGGAACCAGTTCTGGTAATCTTGTGTTTGTCTGTGCAGAAACTCATGGAACGGAATGCTTTTATCCATTTGCTACAAACTCAGCTGGGATTTTTCCCAGAAACTCGTAACACTCTACAGTGACCTTATTCCTCATTATTAACATGTGCCCCATTCTACAAAAAAATAGTACATAATAATAGTGAATAAAAATTAAGATTGATACTTGAAAATTAGATTGATACTGTGGTGTGAGCATATTAGGTGTAAGGCTACCGTTCACTAAACTGTAGTTTAATATCTAAGTTAATTTGACAGAACACGGCCACTGTATAATATTATCAAATTATCATGTAGCAAGTATATCTCCTTCACACACTGCATGATGCAGTCAGGGTACATTTTCAGGATTGTGTATGTGATGAAGTTTTTGTGGTTGCTAAGGAATATTTACCTATATTGAGGGTGAGGGAGGTTTCCATGGTGCTGAACTGGTGTATCTTGGTCTGCATGAGGCTGGCTCGGTTGCAGCGCATAGCTGGCATGGTCTGAGACTTCCTGTCCGAGGAGAACAGCTTCGATACACACACATCCTGACTCCTTAACACATATCCACAAGAGAAAGAGAGAGAGAGTGTGTGTATGTGTGTTTGAAAGACAAAGACTTTTATCCACAGAAAAGCTATCTAGTCTAATTGCCACTAATAGATTTTAGGTGGCTTTGCTCTCAATTCGGTCAACTTTTAATTTAACATTAAAGTTAATACGTGGCCTCATTTTGATCTAACCTCTACAATAACCATGCCTCACTTGTGAAAAGACACAATCCTTTCCTTGACAAACAATCAGAGTCAATGCAATGACAATTAAACTACAGCACATCAACTTTCATTAGTCAGCACAAACAAGGAACTGCACACCTGACTGGTTTTTGAGCCGTGCAGGTGCTCAGATGTGTTTGACAGATAAATGTTCTCGGCCTTGCAGCCTTACCGGCCAATGTTCCTCTTTCCAATGTAGCGGAACTGGACCAAACAGATCCTGGGGGGAAAGTCGGAGGCAAGAGAGGAGAGGGAAATAATTAACCAGAGCAAGGGCAAGGGAACAGATCATAAATGCACTCCTTGGCATGACCATCATATTTGATCTGGATTTCATTTTATTTTTTCATCCTAGTCCTCAGCCCCCACATTCATTTTGTGTCAATTAAAACCTAAAAAATTTCAGTCTTAGCTTAATCAATAGGTTAATTAATTAAGGTTGATTTATAGTTCTGTAGTTCTGCAAGCATTTATAGTTGGGCACTGCTTGGTCTGCATGTAGACCTTCAAAATGCCAGATGCCAGCGTTAAGTTTTCATTTTTTGACCTGGGCCTATTCATTATGAGAGGAATCTTTCTCACGAAAAAAAAAAAACAAAACTGCTGGGAATACTTGTCTTAATCTGTAGTAGTTTTTGATGCTCTCTGTATGTTTTCCATTTGTTCACACACCTACACAGTTTGTCAAGAGTTACAAATGAGGATGTTAGAAACCATGTAATATGAACTACATATTACATGGTTAGAAACAAGACTTGCAAAATATTTCCCTCCTGGCCAACAGTAGAAATTGGAGGCAGAGAAACATTGCAACATCATAAGTCATGAAGTGAAGTCATAACATTATCTTTTGAAATGTCAGACAATAATGGGATATTGTATTTTATACTCATTTATGCTGTTAGTCACCACAAAATTTAAACAGCTGTTCTGTGTCACCATACTTACTCCAGCAGACTGAGGAAGTTCATGACGTCTTGAGGGTTGACTTTGTTCCAGTAGGCCAACAAGGTGTCTGTGGACAAACATACAAGCCTTGAGGCTAGTGTTTTTCTTCAATCTCAGTAACTGTGTGTACCGTATATCCGTGTACATGCATGCACACAGTCATACAACAGCCTGGTTATTCATTTATATGTGTGTGTGAAGCAGTTTTTCCCTGTAGTGTTAAAGCTACAGGGAAGTTTCTACAAAGTTTCTCTCCCCAAAGTGCAGAAAGGACAGTCACTTCTTATCCTGTGTGCTGGTGAAAGCAGACCTGCTTGTGTAGTGTGTGTGTGTGTGTGTGTGTGTGTGTGTGTAGAGCACTGACCCTCCGACAAGGTCCTGACAATGTGCAGGAAGCAGAGCAACAGGCCCTTGATCTCGTACTGTCCCAGTCTGCCAATGGGAGGCAGGGGGCTGCTGCTCATGGTGGAGCCACGTCTCTGCAGCTGGGATAGAGCAAAGTGACACACACACACACACACACACACACCATAAAACAAAATGTAATCGGCAGTAATGACCTATTCATATTTCAGGGGTATAACTACTGACAAAACAAGCTTGTTCTCAGTTTCAGAATTTGTACTTTTCAATAAATGGAAGCAACTATAAAATGTTGCCGCAACAAATGTAAACTCATAGAACTCATTTGGCAATGACATCAATCTCTTGTTATCTTACAAAAAGGGAATGCTGGAAATGTTTCTATTGATTTAACTATTCCAGGAAGCCCATGCAAAGGTTTTGCATGGTTTTCTGTTACCTCTGTGACTCACACAGAACCCACACATGGATGACATTTCAGCAGTGCTACACTTTTTGGAAGAAATGTACGAACAAACTACTTGCAGTATAATAAGAGCAGGCTAGTGAGAACGGAATTTGGAAGTTAGTTTATGTGATAGTTGGGTGCATTTTCAGTTGGGCATGACAGCAGAACAGTCAGTACCCACTGGATGCATCTGGATGCTGATCCAGTATGAACCCATTACCATAACTCCAGCTGTGTATAACAAATGAGCGCTCAGTGCTGAGGAACCAGATTAAAGGAGCAACAGGATGAGGATGTTAGTTGTTTTTGGTCCGTGTTACACAGCAGGTGTGTCAGACCATGGATTATGTTGGCGCCGCGTTGAGAGGCGGTGGGTGTTTCACACTGAGATGAGGCAGTGCTGCTCGGCAGTGAGCTGGACATGGTGGGTCATGTTTTTTTAGCATTGTATTATGACAATATGGGGGTTTGTGTGAGAAACAGGGCGGGGCTGATAGATAGGGGAATGATTCAGTTTCTGTGCGTAGCTTCCACATCTTAGCCCGCGAATGAATCAATGGTGTTGCGCAAGATGTTCCCGTGCTACTAAGGACCACAGTGTTAACAGACCGTTAACATTTACACAAAATGGTTAACAGAAAAGGTCAAATCCAGTCAATAAGTTATTTGACATTTTGTAAGTAGCAGTATGTTGACCTAATAGCGGTGGGCTGGTCGGTGTAACTCACCTCTGTGCTGTCAGGAGTTCCTGGGTCCATGAACAGAGAGCCTCTGGAGTCTTCTCTCCTCACTACATGGCCGTTCTGAGAGATTAGACCTGGAGCCAGCACAGTGTGGTATTATTAAATAGCTGCTATAGACCTTAAGGCAACATAGTTAAGTATACAATCTCAGTGATTATATTCTCACAACTTCACAGGCAGTAACAGTATTCCTCATGTTTATTTTAAAGATAGGTATTGCCTTACAATTCAAAGGCACTTTAATGCAACCGTGGATCTGGAATGCCCTTGGATATTAACACACCTGTAAGTGCGTTCTGTTGGCTGGCAACTTCATTCTGTGATGTAATTAGTTTAACCATTTATTGCAATTAAAAATGGCAATACAGCTCGACTTGGTAGTATGATTCTACTGTCTGGGCTGTTCCCTGCTGTAGTAATCCAACATAACAGCATGGTAATAAAAGCAGTTGATACATATAACCCAATATGTGTTAACTCCAAAATGAATCATGTATATTTTACATGATTGTTTATACTGTTTTTGTGCAAACTGAGGTAGCATTGCCTAATACCTATCTATTGCAGGGTTGTGTTCTGTGGTAAATTAGAGAAGAGTGACTTTTACTGTGAAGGAAGAGGAAGGAAGTAGATGATGTGAGTGTCATGTTTTGGGTGCAATTGCTGAAATGAAAATGGATTAAAAAGTTGGTCACTGGACAGTGAAAGTTGTTGTGTTTATTTGAGTAATAGTATGTGCTCAACACCAAGTCATGCAGTGATTTAGGCACTGGCTCAAAGGCAGAGACATACTGAAAATGTATAATATACCCTATTTATTTATTGTTATTTTGAGGGGCTCCGTGGTGATGCAGATGGATGATCTGAAAACAGGAAGTGGTCATATGCCATGTTCAGGATCCATGCATGTAGCTCTAAACTCACCGTGGTCTTTGTCAATGGCAGTGCTAATTCTCCTGCTGTCTGTGGAGCTGGTTGATATCAGGTCATCTCTGGAGCCCTGGACAAGGACAGGATGGATGAGGTTAAGGACCGGGTGGCTTTTGAAGTGCAACACAGTGATTATCTGCTTTAACTTTGAATCAGGGAATACAGAGAAACACTCACACTCAGTCATCTATTGTCCAAAATACATAAGGCCAAAAAGAACATCCATTTAAAACTTGATATAAACACTGGACAACCACACGCTCTGACAGTTTACATAAAAAAAGACAATACAGAGGAATCCTGGCATGGAAGCTGGAAGGGGACTCACAGTAAGACCGAGCCCAGGGCTGGAGGTGTGCGGCTGGGCTGACAGCTGCTTCAGGTTCTGGTAGAGCAGCTCCAAAAGTGGCAGGTAAAGCAGACAGATCCTGGCCTGTTGGTTCTGAAACATGAAACAAGATTGGATGAGTACAGCAGTGATACTCTGTACGTGCTGATGAAGTTGTTAACTATGCATGGATATTGAGGAATGATGTGCGTGAAAGCTTTTGATATAATGCCCATTATAATGCAAATGCAACAAAACAGCATCTGTAATGCAAAAGGACAAGAGCATGATCCATGCAGGCCTTATCTTATATCAGCACGCTATTCGAAAGCCAGATGTCATAACTTGCCTGCAGTTATTTGCATTATAAACATTGGGGCATTTGCATAACAGGTATTATCTTCATCGGCGCCAAGAACATCGTTAGACAGTTCGTGGTCATGACTTGTGTCTTTTGTGTCACATGTGACAAGATGGATTTTTAACAGATCATTTTTTGTGCGCAAACATTTAAGATTTGCTACAATGATGCTGCCAGGGCCATTTGTGCATTTGTTGCATCTCAGTTGCTTGAGCTAGAGCATTGAATTTTTTCTTTCTCTTATTTAATAAAAAATGTATGTAACTCTCTGAAGCTTTGGAGGAAAGAAGCCCTTAGAAAGAGCAAGTGGACCCTTTCATCACCAACAAAAAGTGCAAATTGTGCATCAGATTCAAGATTTTGTCCACTATACCAAATTGGACTTCCCTATAGCACTCCAAAAATGTCTCTTACAGTATAATTGGACAGCTTTCTGGTTTGATTTGAAATCAGGATGAAAAACAATTTCCCTTACTTGTCTGACTTGTTAGTGATGATACCTGCATCCTGCAGCAATGATTCATTCTGAATAGCCTCTGTAAATAGTATTTAATCTACCTTTGAAAAGACCGTCCTTCCAACAACTTGAGTAACTAAGTAAATTGTTGACAGGCACTATTAGACAAACTTGGCACTCACTGTGTGTGGTTAATAAACAGCATGGCATTCTGATTTGGCCATTTTGTAATAAAGTGCACTTCCCTGCATCTTTAATGAATCTGTTCCTGAATATTTTTCGAATCTGATGGTGAAATTAGACCTTGCACTAGGGCAGGGTAATAAAACAACAGCAATAATTATCACAATATATTTTGTCTCAAGATAAATATCAAAAATGGTCAATAAAATGCCAATACATTTAAAAGAATTATATTCCATGATTAGCACAAATCATACAAATCATAAATTGTCTGGCGACAATAGAGAAAGATCTGGTTGCACATCTGGTCATGAGTGAATTATGACACTGAATTATTTTGGTAGGCTACAGGAGATTAACATGTTAATGAATCTGGTTTCTTCAGATTACTCAGAAGCAAAAAGTAGATTTTAAAAATGAAATAATATAATACTGATATGATAATTTTATCATGATAACATTTTTGGCCATATCACCCAGTGCTACCTTGTACTGATGCTAAGTTTTTTTTTGGGTTTGTTTTTTGTTTTTTAAAGCTTCTGCTTCTGGGAAGGACTCAAAAAGACGTTATTATTCATGTTTACCCCCTTGAGCAGAGTCTCTCTTCCTCAGGGCTCAAATTCTCTCCCACATTTCCTGTCACATTTTCTCTTGTCTCGACTTGCCTCTTGCCTTCTCCCTCTGCCCTGCCCACTGTCAAGCTCCTCAGCCAGCCCCCTCCCTCCTCACCTTGTAGGCCGTGTAGCGGTCGTCCATGGCGTGCTTGATAAGGAGGTTCTTGAGCACAGCCACGGCCAGCTGTCGGACCTCAGGCCCCTGCTGCACGGCCTCGGCCACCTCCCTCAGCAGCAGACCCACCAGGAAGTGGTTGCGGCAGTAGTCCTCCGTTAGGCTGAACTCCAGGCTCTGATCTGTGGTTGGGCCAGACAGGAAGCTATCAGTATAGGGAGGGCTGCACTGATGCTGATGGCTGTATTGATCATTGAGACGATCCATCGGGCTAAGATCAGGGTACTGTAACGGATCATTTCCCCAATACTAATACGTGATTCCAACAGCCATGTGCAACATGTCCTGTGTCAAAGCTTGATCTTATGCCTTTTTCACACTGCACCCTGTTATTTCTCTCCACTGGAAAAAATGGAGTATATCTAAATCAGTTTATTTCAGTAATAGATTGGCTCAGTGAAATGTACACTTCTTAAGCTTTCGTGGCGCAGGCAGTGAAAAGGTACTTGTGTGACCTTGCAGTCACTGGCTGACAGTGACAACAGCATCAAATATTTGGCAGTATGGTATCTATTCCCAATCAGTGATGCTTAAAATGCACTGCTTGTCCCTGAGACCTACGCCCACAATACGGTAGAAAAAGCACTTATTTTCATTCTAATTTGCATTTGCATTAAGACTTGAACACGACAGTTACTGTGCACACAAGAAAACCTACTACACACTGCAAAGAACAAACTGTGTGTGAATGCACTGAAGATTTCAACCAGTGTTGCATTTCCTTTACACTCCAAAAGCAACATTCAACAGTAAAGACCAAATAACATTCATTCTCCAGGCATCAACGTTCCAACACCACACAAAGAGGGGAATTCAGAGAGGAACCTGCGTTAGACAGTGGATAAGGTTTGAAATTTCCATTCCTACAATGTAAATATCCATTTCAGATTATCAGATTATCCAATCTATGCAAATAAATTAGTGTCAATCAGAGAAACGTGCCACCTGCGGTGACAACAACTTGTCAGTTACAACAGTAACATCTGATTCTGTTTCCCAGAGAAACCAGGTTTACAATAAAACAAGCCAACGCAGATTAGGAACTGAGTTACCCTCTGAAATGATCTCTGCTGCTCTACTGTCACAGAAAGGATAGACAGAGAAAAAGAGAGGGACAAAGAGAGAGAAAGAGGGAGAGACACAAAAATTGCAAGCCTCATGAAAAACATTTCCCCTTCTATTGTTTTCAAGTTTTAAATCAGTCAAGCATTCAGAAAGGAGGGTCAGTCGATTTCCACAACAGCAAAGCTCCACTGTGCTACAACGTATAGACACAGGCCCTGGCAGGCAGGAGGTAGGTATGCTGGTAAATGAAGGCGTTAGCCTAGCGTTAGAATTGCGCTGTGTGTGAGCGTGAGCGAATGGGTGTCCAACGAGACAGAGAGCTGCCGGGACAGTACATTAGTGCAAGTCAGAACAAGGAGCGGTCATGTACAGGCGTTTGCATACGGCGGCAAACGCAGCGTGGATGTCTGGTGCGGAGGGCATCACCTACCTACTGCGCCAAAAAGCTCCGTCGCGTACGAAATAAAATCTGACCATGAGCAAAACATGAAAAAAAACAGAGAAGGGAAAGTAAAAATAAAGAATTGGGGAGTGGGGGTCAAAACATGAACATTCCATGCAATATATTCACAGCAATTTGTTTTTTTCCTTTTGGAGCTATAAATGAATAGCCACTATTAAAAAGTGTTGCGTTAGTCATTATGTAACCAGGGTTACAGTAATGACAAGTAACTTGACATCATCAGATCCATTGATATGCTAGTGTATAAGTTTGCATGGGTCAAATCAATCAGGCAGGTTAATAGGGGAGGCACTGTGGTGGATGCATGTAGGGAGGGACTTGTGCGGGGGTGAGGTAAGAAGATGGGTGGTGTGTTTGCTGGTCAGTGGTTGGGTTTGTAGGAGGAAGCACAAGGCAGATCTGTGGCAGACAGAATGTGACATTTGACCCTCACCTTGTACCCTCTGAAGCTTGGTGCGCCCGAAGGCCATGGGCAGGTTGAGGGGGATAAAGTGCTCGTGGTTGCACACCGTCATCAGGAAATCAAATTTCATTTCCGTCAGCACCTAAACCAGACATAAGTACATGCACACATGACCGCACACACACACACACACACACACACACACAGACAAACAGTTACTCGATATCTGCTGCAGCTGTATCCGCAGTATTCTTGTCATTGCTCACAGGACACCTCAAACAAAACCTGCTTGGTAGATGTGTTGGTTTAATTTGTAAGTCAAATCTTGCACTGCTGACTCACAGAGACAGAAATAGAGTTCATACTGTCCAGGCAGATTAAAGACAGGTAAAATGACGGCAGTTAATGTACCATCGCGGTTATAGCGATGTTAGATACAACAAGTTTGTGGGGACAGTGTACCTTGGGATCTTTGAGGCTGAAGCCACACATGTAGTCATTGACCAGGCTGAAGGCAAAGCCCCTGTTCATGAAGGTCAGGCACCTCTGAGGGGAGAGGAGGGGTGATCAGGACACAAGCGGCAACAGAGGAAAATTACTGTTCATCATATTGAAAAAATATCCTGCAGCAAGTAAGACGAATCATGAAGGAACAATGTCAGGAAATGGATCAAGATGTTAGTGTCCCATTAAAGGATTTTGAGTACAACAATTTTGTATTTATAACATTTGACAAGATTATAGAGAATGACTTTCAGATCACAACAAAATTCAAAATACAGTTCAAATTTGCTACAGCGTTAACAGGCTGAACAGATACCGTATTAATTGTTGTTCAGCTAATTAGACTTATAGTTGTTTTTTCAAGAGCTCAGCCATTCAATTTTAGAATGAAAAAATGTCATTGGTTCAAGTAAAGCTAACAGGGTAGGGATTCATCCCATGGTGCATTTTTGGACCAATCTGAATTTGTCTCTTAATGATCATGACGACATGTTGTGTGTTTGCAGTCCAGACCTTGATGAAGGTAGCCAGGCTGAGGTTGATGCAGCGCGCTTCCTCCGGGATTTCCACGTGGCGGATGGTGATGTGGGGAATGATGGACAGCAGCAGAGACTGGAGCGCCTGATGAAAACTGTCGGGGAAGCGCTGGGCTCGTGGCATCTACAATATTGTTCATAAAGAAACACAGAGAAGAAGATGGGGAGGATTAAAGTAGTAAATTTAAAGGAGTAAATTTACCTGTCATGGTCAGTTGAAAAAAGTGTCAAAACAGCTCGACACATTATCAAGATTAAATACAAGTGGTGAATTTCGCACGTTCTCTCTAGACCAGTGTGGTCATGGTTCAGTTTTATCGTAACGGCCGAGGCCATTTCTCAACCACAGACAAAGTCTCGGTTCCTGATAGTGGACTGTGTGCAATTTCTGGCTAAGACAATGATAAAATACAGACCCATTGTGTAAGAATGTAAACTATATACACAGCTTAATGATGACTGTGTGTGTATGTGTGTGTGTGTGTGTGTGTGTGTGTGTGTGTATACTCGCTCACGTGTGCCTGTTTTGAAGCTACAAGGCAAACAAATGTAACTCACCCTCTAAAACCTTGACTACAACACCCGTGTTTGAGTGTCAGTGTCATAAGCTGTATATAAAAATACATAATTATATAGTCTACCGTTGGTGTGTGGTTTCACACACGATTAATCTGCTTGGTGCCAAAACAAAGATAAACCAAATGTTTGTGTTGAGGAGCTGCTCTGCTGCATTGCCAGTGGAAAAAAAGTGCTCAATAGCGCCTCATATTGAATTCATCTTTTGTGTCAACAAAGTTCTTTTGTGGAGGTGCCCTATTTTTATCAGTGTGCAAGATCCTTGATAAGATCCCTGCTATTCTTGGAAGCAAACATACCTGAGGTACACAAACATATATGAGGACTTTATTTACAGTGCAGGCATTTTTTTCTAATTTTCTCTAATGAGTAGAAAGATATCCATGCCTTACATAACAACACTCTGGTAGTGTTTACTAGCAATGCTTCAAACTGTGAACTTTGTATTACTGTAAGAGACACACACACATCCAGCACACACAGAGGAAAAACAACAGGATCCCAGGGCCTCAGATGGCAAACTGCCCACTATTTATTATTTGAAGGAAGCTTGAATGAGAAGCCACTTCATACAAACCTTAAAGCGGTTTCCCTCTTGCAGGTACAGGGCCATGGACTTGGCCATGGTTTCAAAGAAGAACCAGGAGTACTGCAAAAGAGGAAGAGAAAGAGGAACTGTGGGAGTTAGACTGTTACGGTCATTTCCTCCTACGTAGCCTTCCTAGAAAAGTAATACCTAGAGGTTCTAGGTAAAGTGAGGACAGCTAGGTGTGATACACTGGGCTCGGCACGATGACACACACTGTACAGGTGGCTACATGCGTTGGGAATGTATTCTTCATTCGTTCTTGGAAATGGGTGGAATTTAGTTTCTGTTTTGTTGTGAGTAACAAGCTATTGTATGAACAAGGGTGCCATCTGCTGCTCAAAATTAGCACTACAGTTTCTTAACTGGTTTGAGAGTTCAGTTCAATTCAAATTCAAATCACTTCATTTGTCCCCGAGGGGCAACTGAAAAGGCAGTACAATCCACAAATAGTAAATAGAATGTTTTAATTTTTTTTTTTTTTTTAAATATGTTAAAAATAAAAAGTACAGTGTAATGACATGCAGAGCAACATTACTGATTTAGTGTTGTGCATTGTTTGGCTTACAGTAGCTTATAGCCTATATATATTATGATATTAATTATACTAATTACTAATAACACTGATGTAGTATAATATCAGTGTATAATATCAGTGTAACACTATAAAAATAAATT
>OMLF01021720.1:0-13596 GCA_900302615.1 Holocentrus rufus | reverse complement strand
ATTATCATGTTATTATATGAATCCCAGTGGTAAGAAAGTGCCGAGTCGAATAGTTGGCTGTTGACTGACTAATCGACTATCCTGGCCTGTGTGTATGTGTGTGTGTGTGTGTCTTTGTGTGTATGAGCTTGTGAGCGTGTGCATGTATGTTTTGCATCTGTGTTTGGCAAAGCTTAACTGAATTAAGATGACTGGGGCTGGTGCTCTTCCCAGTCGCCCCAGATTGGGCTTTTGGAGTGAAAATCCTCCAGGGAAGCACTAATCTCTGACTGTCGGGAGCAATTTTTATTCCGTAAGCAAAGCTTTCCCTTTCTCCCTCAATCTCTCTCTCTCTCTCTCTCTCACTCGCTCCCTCTCTTGCTCTATCGCTCTATTTATAGCCCTTTTAAGCTGCTCTGCGTGCCACTGTTTACATTTAGAGCCCCCCCTTTTCCTCGCCAACCGCCTTTTGCTTCCCCAGCAGAAGAATTAACAGCAGGAAATCTCTATTGACTAGCATGCTCACATTAAAGAGGGAAAAGCGATGGACAGATAGAGAGATTAAGGGGGTGGGGGTGGGGGCTGGAGGTACAAAGAGAATGGTGGGAAAGATGGAGGAGGAGAGGAAGATTTGAACTGACAGGTTGATTCTAATGTGTACTCCAGACGGCCGGGCAAGCTGTCCACGTTTTTGTTTTGCGACGACAGATAGTGATGGAGAGACAGAGGAGGAGGAAGAGGCTAGGCTGTGTGTTTCAAGGTGAGGGGAGGGGGTTAAGGGAATTAATGTCTGCGTGGAGGAACAGAGAAAAAACACAGAGGAGAGGGTAAATTGCAGATTGCTCAATCGAGAGACAGGCATCACCAATTTACTTTGGGATGTCCAGTGTCGATGAACCTCCTCTCCCTCTCTAGCCCTATTTCCTGGCCACCTCTGTTCCCCAAGCCTCTCTGTTTGTTCGGTGGAGGTCAGCTTGCCCCCTGCAACGAAGAAGTAGTGGTTTAGGGCAGCAGCTAACATTTAGCTCATTATGTTAATGCTAATCATCAGTAGTAGTACAGACCCTGGGGGCTCAGAGACACACAGACACAAATAAGGCTGGCGAACCAGCATGCTTCATTAACAATTCTAGTACAAAAACAAACCCCGTGTTTGGGCTGCAGCGTTCCTCCGCGCATCGCTGTCTGTTTTGCTGTCCACACACAGCGTAAGAGCGGTGATGTAAACCGGTTATGTTACCTAATATGATGGAGTGTTTTGCAGTTCGATGGGTCACGCTTCCGCTTCTGTTTCCTGCCCGGTATCAATAACTCAATCATGTGTGGGGTTCACAGCTGCTCTACCTGTGTGCATGTGGGTGTGTGACAGATAGAGGCAGTTGAAAAGAAAATGATTCACTGTCCGTATGCAGGTCTGCTCCTTATACATAATGTAAATCTGATGCTTGTCAGTTTATCATGTGTAAGCACTCCTGGCAGTCGTATCACAGAGCGATCATAATGCCAGAGGTTAGATGTTCCACCTTCACCAGTGTACAGTAGGAGTGTATTTGAGGGCCTCCAGGGCTGCTCAGCCCTCCATTTAGTCGCCACTCATTAGCTCATCCCCAGCCAGCTGAGAGCTGTGATCTGCAGACATTGATTGAGATCAATAATTCACACAGCCTCTTTAATATTTGATGTGTGGAGCTATAATCTGTCTGGGATAAGTGCCAGTGTAAAGCGTGAAACAGGCACGCACATGCACGCACACACACAGACACACACACAGACACACACACAGAGGCAGAGCAGAGCACAGCTCAGCTGCCTTGTGGAAATGAGAATTTGTGATTACGCCCCTCACATTCCCCTCTCACTCCACTACTAGTGGCTTCAGAGCGTGTGGGCAAAATATCTTTGTCACCCAAGCACTGTTGAATATTTGATGTGTCAGGTTGATTGTGAAGTCTGTCCCAGACCGGGGTCACTGAGGGTTTCTTTGTCTCCCAGCCCAGCTCTTGCATTGATCAGACTGGCCACCTGCTACTCCCTCATCTGAAAATAATGAAACTATTGAACCACACTTGGAGAACAGGTAGTACAAGAGAAAATACTTTGGTAAAACCACAAGAGTTTGACTGTTGAAGCTGTTAATACAGTATGTTCATTTTTTTTTTTTTACCTTTTTGACTGCCTTGTTTTTTTAGTCACAGGCTGCTTTAACTCTTTTAAAGCCTGAAATGTATTTAAAATTCTTTCTCTCAGTCTATCAGCCGTGTAATGTGGAAGCCCGCTGTGTCAGGCCCATGACGCTTTTTGGACCCACCATTTAAGGAACCATGGACTGCAGGGGCTAAGTACCTCTGCATAATTGTGAGGCTGAAACATTTCCTCATTTGCTTCTATCTGCAGCTCCCTACTGTCTTTGAACTGTCTCACAGATTAGAGCGCTTATTCAAAGCCAATGCAGAGCTCTGCCTCGGCCTGTCAAGACTACACATCTTATCTGCACAGCCCTACAAATGAGCAGATAGGTCTGGCTGTGCAGGGCTTCATGTGCTACGTTACTGGCTTTTTAGGGTTGTTTTGTTGACTAAAAATGGTACAGTGTGGTCTGCCTGCAGAATAGTGCCTATAGTAAAACCTACCACACAGCCTACTTTATTCAGCCTGCCTTATTTGGGAGGGATTTGAGAATATCATATAAGAAATACATTGAGATACTAATTTATGCAAGGCAACCATTTTAATCTTCTGCAATCCACCAACCCAGCATTAAAAACTGTGCTCATTATTCCTAGATTGCTAATGTAGTGATCAGCAGGAGATAAAAAAAACACCACATTTATCTAAACAACTTCGACGTCCAAATTTACCTTCAATGTGTGCAAAAACATTTAGCATGTGCAAAACCAGTGACATAACTCAGATTCCTCAAGTCTGCATAATCCAGCAGCATGTGATGGTGGATCCTCTTACTGACATGAACCTAAAAGTTTGACAGCATTCGCACTCACACTCAAATCAGATCCGGAGAGTGCCCTCCATGCTGAGGGTGACCACTAGATCATAGAATATACCTTGCTGTGTGACAATTGTGTTTTTTTTCGCAAGCCTCAGTGAGAAGGGGAGTGGGAGCGAAATCCATTTACCGTTTACTTGGGAGAAACCCTGCTCTGTATTCCACCAGGATGACCCTAATCCTACTTTGCAGTCCACAGTGACTTTACATGCTTCTAAAAGCAGTGGCACGGAAGAAAGTCATTAGGTCTATGATGGTGGCCCCACAGGGGATTATTATTGTCAGAATGTGAAGTATTGTTCAGCTGGGGTGGCGTTGGTGGCGGCAGAGTCGAAAGCCCCCTGTTTCAAGCTAAGGACCAGAAGTTGTTGGTTTGTTCCTCAGTAGGCGATGTGCATTGAGGAGCATCTCGCCTGTTTAATCTTTCATCACCCCAACGTATTTCAGTGGGAGTCCACAGGTGGGTTGTAGATTGAAATGTTTTTGTGGCCTGACAGGCAGAGGAGTTACCTTTCATTCATTTGGATTCATGTGGAATTCTATCCATTTATGATCGTATTCATATTTTAATCGTGCTCATGTATAATTCTCTTACAAGCACTCCAAAGGAAATTCATGAAAAACATTGACAATCTGGCAGCCATTTTTATTTTCAAAGACGCAACTGGCGCCATTTGAAAGAGTTCTGAAACTGCATGTGTTTGTGTGTGTGTGTGCGCATATGCAGACATACATGTGTATATGTGTGTGTGTACGCACGTGTGTGTTTAAATGATAGTTGCATTGGTAATATTTTGCAGCTCCCTCCAACGTCTCTTGCTGAGGGAGATGAGAGGAGCTGACACACAGAATTAAAAATATCTCTCAATAACACTCCCACACACACTGCAACCCAAGAGATCTCTCTCTCTCTCTCTCTCTCACACACACACACACACACACACACGTGCATGCAAACACACTTTCACTCAGCCTTCTGCTGAACGCTCTCTCTCTCTCTCTCACACTTTCTCATCTATTTTACTCTCCCTCTTGTGCGCACACACACAGACACACACATATGAATGCACACATACAGTCTGTTGGCTACTGTACAATTTAAAAAGACATCAAAGCTGCACTATAGAACTGACTGTTGAATATCATCTTAGATCAAAGACAGCTTTAAGGATTTCATGGGGATTTTGCTATCCAGCTATTCTATTGACCCCACAGTTTAGCCTACTTATATCATGTAGGCATGTTAACATAGCAAGTTCATAGATGTAAGTTATATATCATTGCTAAGCGACTATGAAAACAATGAGGTTCATGGGAGTTTTTGGTGGCTGTTCAAATATCAGCGTTAATTCATGAAAGTGGGTTTCCATGTTGGGCTATTCCTGTGTTTCACAGGAGAAGCATGGAGCTAATTGTATTTGTATGAATGGGAGCAAGCAGGTTTATTCATGAATGCAAACAACACTGCAGCAGCTGTCTCAGCCCCGGTGGAGGGCTCCTATTCAAGAATGCACTGAAGAGCCTCGTCTGCTTAGTTGCCATTCTCTGTTTCGCTCTTCCAGCTGGCTCTAATTGCGCGCTGTCTGAACAGGAAATCACCTGGCTGTGATGACTGAAGTGGAGCGGCCAACAAATCAAAGCCCAGCTTCGGGGTTACCTGGTAGAGGTGGTGCCGGGCTTCCTCTGACATTTCCAAAGTTTATAATAAATCTATGAGTTTATTTCCTCTATACGCACACACACTCGCACCCCACCACTTTTCGCTATACCGATCCCCAACCCTGCTCTTTTCAGAAGTGCCCCACCAGCCCCCACCCCCATGAAACCTTTTGTCTTGGGAGCTTTTGGTGGAGGAGAAGGGGAGGAGAGGGGCTTGTGTGGCAGGGTCACCTCTGAAGCTTTCATCTGTGCCGCCCTGTCCTTCATGTCAGACCCTCAATTTGGAGAAATGTCAGTGAGCACAGTGAGCTGGTAGGGCAGGGCGCTGTGTCACCATGGTACAGACAGATACAAACACATCAGCGGTGCTCATCATCTCAAACCAGCCGAAAGAGGGGGAAAAAAAGAGAGAGCGAGAGAGAGAGAGAGGGAGTGTGAGAGAGGGAGAGGGGTATTGAGAGAGGAGCGGGGTGTCAGATTGGGAAACACCTCAGCAGCATATCAGTCACAACTGCTAGCCTTACTGCCTCTGTTGCCATGGCAACGGGGACTGTCAGGCATCCTGGAGGGAGGGATGGTCCAAAAATCTGCAGCTGTCACTTACTTCAAGACGAGAAATGGAGCCAGTGCTGCCTGGCTGCAATATACCACTTCACAACATAGTACGACACTAAACAAGGGAGATGAGACAGTTTCTCTCAGTTTCAGTCAGTGTGGGTGCTAAATAGAAAATAATCATCCAGTGTGGTGTTTTGTTTTTGTTTCAAAAGAACAATTTTGAGCAAGTGCTGTTCCCTGGGTAGGTTCTCAGTAACAAACATCATGGCAGGCTGCAGGGCTTGAGGATGACCACTACAGCAAATATTACTCTCCTCTTAGATGGGGGTCATATTCTCATTCCTCTACTTGTTGTGATCACAACTCTGCAACTTTTCGGTTTAAAGCATGATAAATTGAATGCACAATAATTCACTGTGTGCATATAGTGTCTCTTTGTTACACGGCCACAAAGTGCTTTACATTGACGTCTTCACTGACAAATCACTCCACTGACCTCTTCAGACTTCTAAACACATTATTGCAACAAAAGGAAGTTCATCATGGCACCCAGCTGTAACACCTGCGTTAGTCTTCTATATGACATGTCCTCAGTAACACACAGTGAAGCTTTGGTTGCATTGAATCTAAAATCCTTTTAATTTTGTCATGATGCTGTCTGATCACGGTTGAGACTATTTGAAGCCTGAACAATGCTGTAAATAAGAGGGTGAGTCACAAATATATTTGATATTTACCTTATCATTCCCACATATGCTATCTCCAGTGAAAACAGACAACAGTGTGCACACACATACATTCTTTTTGCACATATTACCTCGATCTAGAATTTTTGACAAGCTGAGAAACTAGTAATTCATATTCATCTCAGTCTGCATTTTCTGTCCATGTTATCTATAACTACAACCTGAATATATTTGATAAATACAAGTAGACTTATTAATGTGAATATCAATGCGTTTTGGAGATCATATAGGCCAGTATTCTATTTGAATTTTTTCATATTCTTCTTTTTCTCCAATTTGATATATATACCACGTTTTATGTTATTCCATACCGAACGATTTTTCTCGTCGTGTCTGTTCGTTTCACTACTGCTACTACTATTTTTGTAGTCGCGGAAATCCTGCCTTTCTACACGCATGATTCTATAGAAATTAGGTATATTGAAATTATCAGTTGTAGTTTATGAACTTAGTTATAGTGATTTCTCTGATCCTGTTGTATTGCTGCTGTAATGGCACAGGTTTCCCACCGAGGTCGTTCAAGTTTAAGTGCAAGCTCACGTTAAATTCAAATCATTATGAATGGGTTTATTATTATGGAAACTATTATTGGCTGATCGAAATATGTAAACTATGAGAGAGGCAATGGCTATTGTCTTTTTGTAATAGTTTAATGCATTATTACTTCGCTTATAGACTGTTATGAGGGAAAAGATTCGGGAAAGACCAAATTGTTGCTATATTGGACCATCCACCGGTGCAGCTGGTCTATTTTTAGCTGGGAACTACAGCAGCTCTGACTGCAGACACTGTGAAGGGAAATCACCAGGGCTGTTTTGCTGCTGTCTTCCCCCAGCCAGATATAGTCTTATCTGACATGGGTCTAAAGCAAATTAAACCTGGGAAGGACATATGAAGTTAACAGTGTATGTGGCTGTGTGTGCAATCTCTGTGTTCAAGGAGAGAGAGAGAGAGAGAGAGAGTTTTTTTTTTTTTTTTTTTTTTTACATTTTTCTGCAGCATAAGTACACCCTAGACAGTCAAATCATATGCTTTTTGTGATAAGGGTTGGTAGATTTGCCTCATGGTGAGGTGTTTTGATTATCATCCTATGCACGCGTGATCCCTCTGAGTTCTGGTGGAACGCAGGATAACCGGTAACCCTGTCTGAGGCACCGCAGGTGGTCCAACTCCCCCTGTGAGGAGAGAGAGAAAGATAGAGAGAGGCAGAAATCGAGGGAATGGGTATGGGGGAGGGAGAGATAGGTAGAGGCTGTGGGATGGAAGTGAGAGAGGGAGTAGGGATGTTGGGAGCGTGAGAGAGCGAGCGAGCGAGAGAGAGAGAGAGAGAGAGAGAGAGAGAGAGGGGAGAGAGAGAGGGGGGAGCTGCCGTAGCGCACATTGGTTGGGCTACTTTTCTGACGACACAGTCGTCAACCTGTGGATAGGGCGCACAGTGAGGGCATCGTAGTGGAGAGCTCTGTCGTCTCCACTGCCACCCTCTCCCCTCTGACCGACCCGATCCTTGGACATCTTGGACGCATGAGGCGGGAGGGGGTGCCAGTTCGATTCCCGAACGGAGAGGTACCGAAAAGTTCAGGGTCGTGCGCCATACCCGCTTTATGAATGGCCGGAACATGGAGGAAATACCATTCGAAAGAGTCAAGACCCGGCGGAGGAAGGGTCACTGTCCGGCCGGTGCACCCCTGGGTGCCATCGCCTGTGAGGACGAGTTCAACAGCCGGGAGTTG
This sequence comes from Holocentrus rufus, assembly GCA_900302615.1. Lineage (NCBI taxonomy): Eukaryota > Metazoa > Chordata > Actinopteri > Holocentriformes > Holocentridae > Holocentrus > Holocentrus rufus. Next base: position 5,920 of record OMLF01021720.1, on the reverse strand, counting down.
GAGGCTCTCTTTCAAACCTACAATCTGAAGCTGGAGCAGACCGCCACTCTCAAAGCCCTGGCGGTGCTCATCGTGGCCGCGTCGTCGCTGGCCCTGGTGGAGCTGCTCTCTGGTCCCCGTCTCACCGTGTCCAAGGGCTCCCATCCGGTGCACTGCGTGGTGTTCCTGTCGCTGTTTATCGTCACCAACGTCAAATATCTGCAGGTGACGCAGCTGCAGCAGATCGCGAAGCTTGCCCTGCTTTTCAGTTTCACCTTTGCACTGCTCTGCTGCCCGTTCCCGTTGGCGCTCGGCACGTCCGAGTCGGAGAGTGCCGCTGCCCCTGAGCAAGGTGTATGGCAGCTCATGCTGGTCACTCTCGTGGCTTACGTGCTGCTGCCGGTGCGGACTCTGCTGGCCGTGCTGTTTGGAGTGATGGTCGCTGCCTCTCATTTCATTGTCACAGCGACGTCGGTCACTGGAAGGAAGGAACGAAAGCTCTGGAGACCGGTAAGCGCCCGGTCATTTTAAAGCGTTCCCTGCTGAACTCCCATTCAGTCTCCGTCCACCAAGTTTTCATACTGCTAATTAAGCCATACTTCACCACATAAGAAATCATCGTATCTGTTAAGTCGTCAATTTACTCAATGAGTTGTGAGTCACTCGGTGTGTGAGTAACGCTCTCCTCTCTCACACAACAATTACCATTCAAGTGCCGAAGGGCAAGACACCTAACTACTTTAGTTTCATCTGTAGAAGACTGTGACTGTACTTCCAGGTATGAGCCTGTTATTGTATTAAACAAGTCTGAAAGAACCTGGCTGAAATAGAGCATGCACGCTCAGCCGACTTTCCTCGGATAAACAGAGGTTAAAAACACCTCCAGTGATCAGTGCAGATCTTCTGAATATAATGTAGCCGTAAAAGTGGAAAAAGTTGGAATTTGCCTCCTCTGCGCCACAGTGCAATGAAGTGGACAGGGAGCTGTCCTATCTCTGGTGCTGAAACGAATGCTGAGGATTCCTGCAGAGCCACCTATAACTTAGTACTGTAATGCACCGGACAGTTCTTGTTAGTGCAACAAAACAAGAAAAAGATTTTGGGGGGAATGTGCAGCGGGAAACAGCAATTAGTGCTAACCTCAGTATATTGTTAAAACAGAACAAATAACATATAGAGATTATACCATTATGACTCTGATAAATAATTATTGATATGTATTACTTTTCATTGTGCTTCATAACACTCATGGGTTCTTATGATAGTGAAAGGTTTATAATAAGATGACACAATTAATCCGTTATAATCCACTTAATATACAATGCTGATTGTGGCAGTGTTGGATTGATGTTTCTTTGACCTTTCTCCTCTGACCTTTTAGAATTGATCACAAAAGGTGGCTACCTGAGTTCAGCCTCAACATTAAGTGTCTGAAAGTATCAATAGCATCTGGTCAATAATCAATAATGCACTTTGTCTGCCCCCAAGTCTCTTAGATACTCCATTATATAACTTTTGTTCTTTAAGTGACACCTACCAGTTAATGTTGTAATCCATGTGCTGACCTTGATGTTTGACATTCCATGGATTAATCAGGGATTGTAAGGCCTAACCTATTCAGCATGTATACTTGCATGAACAAATAGTGGCACGTGTATTCATACGGACACACATGCACACAACCACACACACATAGAAACTGCCAGCTTTGTCGGCATGTCTGTTCTTGTTTGTGTGCAGATGGTGGCCAATGCGGTACTGTTCACCAGCGTCAACCTGTCAGGGGTTTTTGTGAGGATTCTCACTGAGCGCACCCAGAGGAAGGTCTTCCTGCAAGCCCGCAACTGCATAGAGGAGAGGCTTAGACTGGAGGATGAAAATGAGAAACAGGTGAGGTGTACACATACAAACATACAGGAAGGCACATAAGCACATGCACAAGGATAACAGGGCACAAAACAAATGCAGAGGCATAAACAACATTTGCGGGGCTGTCTGCAACAAATACAGACCCAAATTGGCATGCATCCATATGTTTCACCCCTTCTTGGATGCATATATTTACATGTTCATCATGTGCTGTATATAGCCTTCACAAGAACTTGAGAAGTTGGAGGTTTTAAAGGTTTCAGGTGCCAATGCATTCTAACAACCTGCCCACAGGCACACAGTATCTATGACAGCAGCTATTTAAGGAAAGAACAATTACTGTAGCACATGCACCGGCGCCACACATTCCACCCCCTCCGCACACACCTACACGCACTGCTTTAACTAAGGAACAATCAGGCAACTTTAACACACAGAAACACTTTGTTATACTTCCACCCCTCCCCACCGGGCGCGCACACACCATGCCCACCTACACCAGGTGTTAAACCGAGAATTAATTATCCTGCCTATACCATGTTTTTTTTTCTATAGCATACACATCTTACCTGCATATACACACGATTTTGTGCACACAAACACACAAAGATACAAACCCAGACATGCACACACACACACGCATACACACACACACACTTAGCACCTGTGCTTTGTAGATTAGATGATGATGTGCTGTGTTTTCCTCAGCAGTAACAGGCTCCCTTCTGACAGGTAATTACACAAGCAGATTGCTTTCATGGCCTCACTTCTCTGTTAAAGGTCACAGTTTATCTGGGTGAGAGAAATGCACACAGACCCCTGATTGGGATCTATCAACAGCCAGCCACTAGCCTGCAACCAGCCTACTGATGTGCTTACAACTAAACTTTCTTGAAATAAAACAGCCTCGGTTATCACTTGAACATTCTCTTAGGTATTGCTCTGAGCCGATTGCATAGGTTGTATTAATTCCCGGGCATGCGTATGTACGGTATATCTGTGTGGTAAATTGACTTGCCGGGTCAATAGCAATCTCAGAACCCATCAGTGCTTTCATTGTTTCCTCTTGGCTGAAGTGAGGTCTTCAGGAGCTCTACGCAAGGCAAAACAATTAACACAACACCTTTGTCTTTGCCCTCCCCTTCCTTCCTCCTCACTTAGCATTTCTCTTCCACTGCGTGCAAACAACAAGTTGTATGCTTGTATCATAGCCGCTGAGTTCATCTTTTGACATTGTGAATTGTAGAAAGTTTTTGCGGCAACTGCCCCTTCCTCTTAGTCCTGTTTGAGCGCTGGTTACCCACAGAATTTGTTTTTCCATGCTACACAAATGGTCCATTAATAAACTACCATGAAAAGAGCCATACTCAAACAGAGTGCATATTAAGTGGCTGCTGCATAGATTTCTTTTTCTGACAAATGGGAATCATTAATGCGCAATTATAACACGTTCTGGGATGACAAATGGGACAGATTCATAAAGCAGGGAAATGGATTATTCTTTTTTACATGAACTACTCTTATAATTGTTGCACTTTCCATATTTGAATACTTGACACATACATATGCATGCACACAGATGGATATGGATACAGCCACACACATACACACACAGCATCCACTAGCAGGTGCAACGGCTGTTTCTAAAATTTGCTTTCCAGTGCGGTTGTATTCTGCAGGTAGTCCCATTGAGAAGTGATGTGAATGGCTGTATAATGTATGACAGTGTTGGAGGGATACACAGGAGAGCCTTGGCAGCTTTTATACTCCTCTACCTCTCAACAGCCATTCAGCAGAGGTTCCATAGAGTGTAAATGATGAATATTCATTATGTATTCAAAACCATTTGACACCCTGCTTGAGTTTCAAATACACTTTCTGGTGATGCAGCTGAGACTGCTCAGACAGTGTAAGAACAAGGGGGCTTACAACATAGCAAAAAGTAAATGTGACAATCTATATATAGCATTTGGGCCAGAGAAAGTCAAATGTGTGACTGGGATTAGTAACTGTTTGGAACACAGGATTGTTGTGTGTATTTTGTAGCTAAGATCATTTGCTCCGGGTGCTGAAGACCTGCAGGGCTGAGAACAAACTGTGTGTCTCTGTGCGCTTGTGCACACAGGAATATTTATAAGCGCGCGCTCACGTCCAAGTGCCGAGGTAACCTGCCAATTTAAAGTTCTACCACCGCCTCCTCTCTTTTAACCCCTCCCTCCTCAGGAGCGTCTGCTAATGAGCCTACTGCCCAGGAATGTTGCCATGGAGATGAAGGAGGACTTCCTGAAACCGCCTGAGAGGATCTTTCACAAGATCTACATCCAACGTCATGACAATGTCAGGTATGGGGGTGTCATGACAACAGTGGGCTGGAGAGGTGTTTGGAGGGGTTGGACTGTTTTGATCAAGGTGCCACCATGCACCCTGTGACATCAGGGTCAAGAATAGAAGGAAACCTATTAAGATAATCCATCAATGCAGGAACAATGACATTAGAAATCAGAGAGAGAGAGATGGAACTGCAGAGACCACTGCCATTAGATTGGTTAGGAAGGGCTATTCCTGCTGCATCTTGGTAATCTCTTTCTGTAAATTTACTTTGGAATTCTGAAAATGTTGTCATAGAGATCGGAATCTCCTTCAATTCATGTGTGCAGACTACAAGAGAATCATAAATGTGTAATTTGTAATTGTCAACACAGTGGTTGCTGGAGTATTCAGCCAAATTATGTCTTTATCATCATCTTTTACTTATCAACAGTATCAGTTATTAATTCCATGAGAAAATTCTACTATCAAAAGTTTCCTTGCAGCCTTATCAAGATTTCCAAACTAACAGTGAATGTAATTTTTAATGTGAGTGCCCTTCTATTTATTTAAGTCCTTTTCGCAAGAAAGATTCGCAAGAAACATTTGAAGGCAATGACCATGGCCAGTATTATCTGAAACAAAGATAGAGATCAGCAAATAAGATAAAAATAATTATCACCATTATAAAAAATATATCAATCATATATATATCAGTATTAAACAAATACAGTATAGACAGTTTAGAATCAGCTGCAGCACAGCGCCTTCAACATTCGTAAAAATTTGTGGTTTACTTAAGGACACAGTGTCAGGGTGACGCTGGAAGGGGTAGCAATTCAGACAATTCTCACTGCAAAGCCCGTAACATAGTAAAGCGCAAATGAAAAAGTAATTCTGGTTATAATCAAGCGAAACTGCTCATCTGCATGGCCTCACATTGTTGCCCGTGTGACACGACCTTCAGATTTGAGTGGGGGATTTTATTTCTGAATTTTCACCTCCGATGCACTTGCTGCGAAGAAGATGTTACAGAGCGTGGGAACCTGGCCCGGGCTGACGGTTGAACTGATTACATTCCAACAAGGCAGTAAAGAGAATGAGAGAGCGGTATCAGTGCTGAGTGTGGGAGTGGAGGGCTAGGTAGCATGTCAACAGCACTCCTGTCAAGAGACAATCCTCTCCACTCTCTGTCTGTCTCTTCTCTCCATCTCTCTCTCTCTCCCTCTCTCTCTCTCTCTCTCTCTCTCTCTCTCTCTATCTGCTGTGCTCCCACAGTTGCCCACAGCTTGGAACAACCACCCATTCACTAGCCTTTACTGCACTGGCACCCAGCCAAACACCATGCTGCTGCACCCAGCAAGCCAACCTCCGCCTGTCTCCAGGGAGGTGGTGCAAATATACACACATGCACACGCACACGCACACACACACACGCAAAGAGCACAGCAAAAAACATCAGCTTTATGTGCCGAGTGGGGGGTGACATCTCCCTGATCTGGCCCCCTTTGATGTGGCCTGGGAACGTTTGATCGCACTCCTATTTAGATCCGCCACCGCTCTGCTCTCCTCCAGCGCCCCCCCTCCCCACCTTCGCTCTCCCTCTGCCCCCTCCAACGGCAGCACAGCAATAGGAGCGCACCAGCACGACCCGCAGCACAGTGCCATTCAAAGACAAATCGCACAACAGAGCTCTTCAGTCAAGCTGCAGTCGTGATCCCGGCTTTGCATACATCAGGTTCCTGAGCAACTGCTGCACTGCCAA